>JAHXMU010000407.1:251202-321602 GCA_019455685.1 Philornis downsi | reverse complement strand
GACGAGTCAAAAGATAAATCTCAATCAACATTTTTAAAGTAAATGTGAATTTAAAACACATTTTTTGTATTCATTAAATTTTATATATTTTAGCAAAAAAACAACAAACGAGTCAAAAAATAAACCTCAATCAACATTGTTAAAGTAAATGTGGATTTAATTATGTAACACATTTTTTGTACTCATTCAATTTTATATTTTTTAGCCAAAAAAAAAACTACTCAAAAGATAAATCTCAATCAATATTGTTAAAGCAAATGTGGATTTACTGTAACATTTTTAATATGTAACAGAAAGTATAAAAAGTTTCAGCAATATACAATAAGTTATTTTAATAATTGAAATGACATTCATTACTTTGAGATACAATGATAAAATCGAAATTACAGAAGTATTTTTTAATTAAGTACAACATTTTTCGTGTGCGATTTTTATATTTTTTAAACAACAAACAAAAAAACAAGACAAAAGATCTGCCCCAATCAAAATTGTTATGTATGTGGATATGTGTTCACGTCTAATTTAACATAAAATTTTTAATATGAAACTACAAAAAATGTCAGCAACATACAATAATTAATTTTAAGTAATATTTTATGTTTTTCTTGGTCTGAGATATTAATTTGTCCTACAAAAATTTGACCACAAAAAATCAAAAAAAAAAATATGATAATCAAAATTAGTTGTTAAGTTTCTTATGTTCCCAATATATATTTAATTTTCATTTATATATTTTATGATTTTTTTTAAATTTATATTTTCTTATTTTCTTCTCGTTCATTTTGATTTTAATAGCATTATAATAAAAAATTGATCATCAAATTTTACTCACTTCCACTACGCAAAATGCTATTTGAGACCAAAATTTAGTTAAGTAAAGAAAACAATCAATCCTAATTTTAAACCAAATCATATTTTAATCGTAATAAAAACATAATAAAATATTCACATATTTTTACTTATAATTTTGAAAACCACCAAATAACTTAATACTTACTTGGATGGCGATTATAAATGAAATTATTACTATTCTTAATCTCTGCACGCAAAAGAAATTCTCCCTTTCGTTGCATTGAGCTTGATCGTGTCTCAGAAATCTGTAAAAATTCTCTTACATCTCTTACATCAGCTTAACTGCATTCTATTTTTGGACTCACTCTGCGGGACCTACAGTTTAACGACAATTCTGAACATCATAGCTTGAGAAGCATTTACAAGACATGTTGATTACTCTACTATTCGAAGTGTTCGTCAGAAGTATCGAGGTGAAATCCAATCAAATAATGTTAGGTGACTGTATCCAGTGTTGAACACGCAATCACGTGGTCGATAGTCACGTGTACTAACCATTTCACTACGGTCGGCCACGTCTCAGAAACCTCTCACTCTCAAAAGAGCTTACATCGAGCCATGGAGTTCATGTTCGTGGGATTTTTTGGTCTATCCGCATAATATAATCCAGCCAGCGCATTTGTTATATTTTGATGCTCTCTACCATGCTAATGCCACCACTCTACATTAACGATGAAATGAGTTCATATATTTTACGAAAAAAATTCTTTTTAAAAACGCCCAGCACAGGTGTTTTGCGTCAGTTTCGCCTTGAAGGCCTAGTTCACGATGTGCCAAACGATGTGCACTGGGCACATTACGATGCAATTGCCGGCGCTCTCCTGGGACAGTCAACTAAACTTGAACTCTCTATGAGCAGGAGTCGACAAGTTTTGGAATAAATTATCACAGCTGTCAGCTATTTCCTTCTGACAAAACATACTAAATTATGTGCGTTAGTGTGGTAGTTCGACCATGAAGACTACCAGCAATTGCGGTTTCAATCGCAACCAGGGTCCTTAAGTCGGCGCAGCAAAACTGCTACCAAAATATAACTTAAACAATATACTTCACAGGATTGGTTATTTCATAACAACAGAGAACAGACTGGAAGTTTACCATGGCTAGAATAACGGCCGAACTAACGGCCGGCTAGAATTAAGCAGAACGAAGTAAACAAGGTAAGTAAGCAAGTTTACTTACTATACGCATAAGGGAGGCTGCACATTCCACAGTTGCATATCACAATGATATAATAGCTACATCCTATATCAACAAACTTCGTAATCCTCTACGTCTTTCATTCTGATATTCCTAACACACAGTGGCAATACATTTCGCATGATGGCGACCGCCATCAGTGCTTAGTTATAAGAAAATTTTCTTAAACAAGCGTTGCTATTATGAAGAAAATGGGATGTTGTGGAAAAAAGAAATGGACTCTAAATCGCGATGATGTAAAGGAAAGCTATAAGAAGAAGAAAGAGAGGAAGACGGAAGAAATGGTTGTGTACTCGTAAGATATCGGGGGAGTGAAAATATAGGAATAGATATAGAGGTAAAATCGGAAAATTTTGAAAAAGGCAAGGATACGCAGATTACATATATAGTAAATGTGAAGAGAATACTTTTATAAATCATTACTTTCGAAAGCATAAGTGAAGTAATAAAACCGATTTGTGACAGTCGCATTGACTGGCAGTTTTACATCAAATTAGATCTAAGACGGGGCTATAGTGCGATCTCTGCAACAAACACAGCTGTGAATACGATTGATAAAATCTTTAGCAAAAGCCATATGCTATTTGCATACGCTGATAATACCGAAGGTATTATTCGGAAGCCGGCGACCAGCAAAAGCATGTTTGGCTGGAAGCGAGAACAAAACCAAAATATTTGTTTCAACGAATAGAAATTGTACTCGTTTGGTTGGAATGCCAGGTGGACGTTAACAATTATAATTTTGAAGTTTTGAATGGTTTTATGTTCCTCGGCACTGCCAAGATATAAGCAGAAGAGACTAACAGCAATCAGAAGGACATACAAGTTTCAACTATAGCAGTTGCAATATATCCTGATATATTGAAAGTAGCGAGGCTGCTAGGTTTGAACAAATGCTTGTTTCTGATGATGATGGATGACGGACGTTCACAGACGCAAGCCCTTGAATACCGTGCATGATTTTTCGGTTTCTTAATGATTTCACGAGAATTGAGACTGATAAAGAAAGCCTAGGTTTAGAAGAAGGTCGGAAGAGAGGATGTCCTAATGAGTGAACGGCAATCACAGCTCTTTGCCATAAGTTTATCAAAAAACCCCATTTTCATGACGCGGTCGCTACGTTACAAAGACGGAAAAGTCGCCATAAAAGGTTAAAATCCCTCCCATAAGAACTCCAATTTCCGATCCGATGTTCTAGTGAATTAGATCAAATTAGCGAAAAGTTTACCACAAAATCCCATTTTCATAACCACTTTAGAAGGACAAAAACGTTGCCATAAAAGATTAACATGCCTCCCATAATAACCCCAATTTCCGATCCAATTCCGATTGTTTCCGATCTAAATGAATCTCTCTCTGGATGCTCTCATTTTGGTGGGTAGGTAGGTTATTCCAAATATCGAAAAATTGATCTCTCTGGGTCTTCCTAGGAGAAAACTGAACCTAAGAAATATGCAGTTTGTATATACAAATTGCAGATCTTTTAGAAATTTTCGAATTTAATAAAAAAACGTTTTTAAAATTTAATCCAAATAAAAAATATGTAAAATTGAAAAAAAAATTTTTAATTTTTCAATTTTTTACAAAAAAAGCACATTTTTAATTCTCTCTATTGCTCTATTGTGTTACGGGACATATTGCTTTAGTGCAGATGGCAGTACCCATCATAAATATAATATAATAGACCTATAAGTATTTATTCGGATCGACTCAGAATCATTTTCGGATTCGATTTAACGATATTCGTCTGTCTTTCCCTACATGTGTTGTTATAAATGCGCTATAGATCGCATTTATGAACTGATTTCAACGAAAGCTGACATCTATATTTCGATTATGGAATTTATTTGATTTTTATAACTCTCATATACATATGTGGATCGTCCAATCCAAATAATGTCACTTCTTAAAGTCATAATTTGATCAGCAGCATTTAATTACAAAAATAAATATTGCTTCCACAGTTTTTATTTTAATTTGATCATATTTATATGATTTGGTGGGATCAGTAACGAATTTTACTGAGAATGGGCGATATCAGTCCATGATTTCACATAGCCCTCATTCGCCCAAACTTAATTTTTTTTGCTTCCAATCCAATTACAATTTGATTATATCAGATACATATATATAACCAAAATATCAGGGAAGAACCTTGGATATATACTTGTATCTGCCAAGTTTTGTTCTATCGCTTCTTTATTCAAATCGCAATTTTCATTGGAATTTGATTACATTTAGCGAGTGCTGCGCAATTAGATCTGGAATAACCGTTAGCAATCGTAAAAGTTCTAGTAAAAAACTGACTTAAAATTGACAATTGTAGTTAATTTTAAATTACCATTACCGCGCTTTAATTTGAACTACCCTGCGCAAAATAATCAATCACAAACCTTAAATATCTCATAGAAAGGAATACAAGTTCTTCTTATAACGACATTATATTGGGAGCTCAAATAAGTCTACACGATTTTTTCTTTGTCAAAAATTTGTCATTTATTGAGAAAAAGCGATACATTCTAAACATTGTTCATCGCTAGCCACGGTTTCGTCCACCTTTCTGGCAGCGCACGAATACTGCGTCGATAGAAACCATCATCTTTTGATGCTATCCAAGAATCGATCCAAATTTTTGTTTCTCCGTATTATGTGAAGCACTTGTCGGAATGAACATTGTCTGATGAGTACGGCGGGTGAGAATGACTTCCCAATTGAGGATGTCTAAGTAGGTTTTGACCGGCGCCGCAAGTTGCGGATCGGCATGATTGTACAATAAAATAATAATAGTCGTGCTCAAGTGTATTCAATAGAGAGTTCTAGTAATACATTTTCATACTACGCGACATCAAGTTGATCGCTTCAAACACATAACATGAGTTTTTCCACAAATGTTCTGTTTGGCATGGCCAAGTTGTCCTCTTGTGAACCCATTTTTCATCACCAGCGACTATACATGTGCAAAATCAAGATTTCTAAGCGTCTGCTCATATGGACCCAATTTCCTTCGTTTTAAATTTTTCCCAACTATTTTCAACAGTGTAAAATTGTTTGATAAGTTAATCCTAATAAAATTTAAAGTTTTTGTTTTGTTTGTTAGGAATCTCATTTCGATAATGATTCCAATTCCGCATCTTTATAAATTTTCAGCATTCCGCTACATTCCTTGTCTTCAATTTCAAACTCACCGTTTTTAAACTTTTGAAACCACTCAAGACATCATATGTTTCTAGCGATCAATGCGCTATCTGCAGTATTTTCTTTTTAAATTAAGAAGGTAACTTAAAAGTTTCCACATATTACTCATATTCAGTTCAAAACTCGACATCTTTTCACAAAAAAATATCAGATTCTGATACGAAATCGCTAATATTTTACGGTTATGATGCCAAAATTATCCAAAATGTAAAGGATTTCCCAACAAAAATGCAATTGAATTGTTTTTCTGGCTCTATGACATGTGGCGCCGTCTTGTTGAAACCACATACTCTCCACATTCGTTTCTTCAATTCTAGGCAAGAAAAAACTGGTTATCATTTTACGATACCGAACACCATTGACTGTTTGCGCTTGACATGCCTCATTTTCATAAAAAAAAAGTCCAATGATTTCTCCAGCCCAAAATCCACACCATACAGTGGCACGTTGAGGATGCATTTGCTTCTCGTGAATCAGGATTTTCGTCACCTCAAATGCGACAATTCTGCTTATTGACGAAGCCATCAAAATGGAAATGGGCCTCGTCCAATACCCAATTAACGAACTCCCTTCGCTGTCCATGGTCAGCTGGTTTCAGTTCCTGAGTCAATTAAACTTTGCATGCATGAAAATGCGAATCTTTCGTCAAAATTCACTGCATAGTGGATTTGCAGACACCAATTTGATGAGCTCGGTGTCGAATTAAGGTGGATGGAGTTTGAACGACATAATCACGTACAGCTGCTACATTTTCGGTCGATCGACCTGGTCAACACTAACAGACCCAGTTTTGGCAAATTTATCCATTAATCTCTTTACAGTTGAGCATTATTGTGACCTCAAATTGATCGCAATTTGCGAACTGTAGCCGCAAAACTATCACCATTTTGGTAAAACAATTTCACAATGAGAATGCGTTGTTCATTCGTGTAGAGCTCCATTTTTACTAACCTCGTACCCTGTACTAGCAAACAATAACAATTGTTCAAATGTCAAACAATGACACTTCGAATGGCGCCAAATTTAAATCCTGCGTTCTTGTTGGGACACCCTTTACAACCTTATAAAATGTAATTTTACATCTGACAATTTCAACTATAACTTATCATATTTTGTACTTCTACTTCTTTGTACTCACAATAATACCCTACAGTTTAGAACATTTGTATTTCCCATTTTTCGTATCCACCAAATATCCGAGACCTTTTCACGAATGTCAATGTTATTTCAAACTTAATATTATCTCCTTGACTGCGTCTGTAGAAAATTGAAAGTAATAATATTATTGCAAATTAAGGCAAATTGAGTTTACCCGATATTTTCATTGTACAAATTTCTATATCATATAATTTCATCATACAAGTGTTCATTTTAAGAATTATTCAACAGCCTGCTATGTCCAACAAAATTTTCAAATCTCTGTACTCATGGAAAATATAAATAACTCAAAAGTACCAAAATTGCCAATTTTTCAATTGTTGTAATGGTAGGAATTTAAATCTTGCCTGAACTTTCGTATTAGTGATAATTTTTTTGAAGACTGAGTTTTTATACATTTATTTACTTTTCTCTAATATTAAAAAGATTATAATTTCGACAATAAAGTTCTCAAACACCACCTTAATTTAGCACATGGAATTACTGTTCCAAATAATTAAAAAAAAATATGACAACCAAAATACATGATGTATATAATGTATATATATATTCATATTCATTAATCATTTAAATCAGAATCAAAATAATTAGTTTTACCCGAAAATGACACATGCAAACCAAAAAAAAAAAAATCTTGAAAGTTACAAAATGCATAATGATGTAATCAACTTTCATTAAAAATAGATGAAATTAAATTAAGATTGAAATCAATCAAACCAAATTTAATTATCATAAAAATCAATCTAAGGCAATACTACATAACCAGATATTAATTAAACTGCAAAAAAACCTAAGAATTCGTATTTCTTTAAATAAGAGAACAAGAAGAAAAAGTATCCTACATAAATAAAAATTAATATGAAATATTTAAGAATAATAAAAATAACATATATTACCATATTCATAATAATCTATAGATGTTTTTATAAATATGGTTTATAGTATAAATAACTACACAATTAGTCGTACTCGTACAATAGAATGTTTTTCGCCGCGGCGTCGTGCAGTTAATTACAACTATAGTCGTCATGGTAAATCGCAAGGAAAGCTGTGATCACAAGGAAAAATTATTTAAGTATAATTTAGATAAAGTCGATGTTATTTCTTAATATTGTTCGTTTTCGTTTTTTCTTTTACTTCATTCTGGAATGTAATTTTGAGACCTTCGTCGATTTAAATAAATTACAGTATTACATCATGTTTTACAACTGCTCAAAAATAGTTTAGACGCTTAGTTCATTTACGTCTGAACTGCTGTTTAAAATTCTGATTAGTCTTCAAGTTATAGAAATTTAAAAAACCGCGATTTATATAAAATTGCAGCTCGATTCTAAATGTCGATGTAAACAGGGATATGTATTTTGTTAAACTTGTTAAGATGCGTATTGTCATCTAAGTTTGAAATGCTGTATATTTCGAAAAATTAATACAAATTTCCATAATAACGATTTCTTAAAAAAAAAACTTAATATCTCAAAACACTAAATTCCAAGTTAACTATTATTTCCCTATAAACACAAGGACAAAGCCGAGTTTATTACCTATTATTGTTGTCTTTAGATGTGTACATACCAACGTCTAATTCCGACTTCAAACTTCAGTGTAGTCCACAAATTAATGCGTTTTTTTGGAACAGAGATTTTTTTGTTCACGTCATTAAGTCAAAGGTTGCAATCTCTTTGAAAATTCAACATATTCCTGAAGTTATAACAAATTTTGCAAATAGCCTTTTTTATGTTTTGGAAAAGCGCTTAAATCTCAAAACGTTAAATTCCGGTTTTAGTCGCCTTTTCTTGTAAGCACGGATATTTTTATTTAAGTGGAGACACAATCATAGCTAGACCCATTACAATCATCTCAGATTTCTAACCAAACCATGTAAACAACTACAAGGTCTTTGATCTTCTCTTTCAATGTTATCTTCTAAAGATGTGGTAGGGTTCAATTAGCGACGTTATTCCAAAGGAGTCTTGACTGCCATAAAATCAATTAAGTTCATGACCATCTAGTTCAATGTTGAAGATTTTCTTGCAAACGCAATCGCTGTTGCTATTAGCTATGTTCACATGATTCTAATATTATCGAAATCCTCCAAGATGGACCCATATATTTTATAGAGTATTTTCTCTTATAAAAACACCAAGACTGCTTTATAATTTGCGCAAATACTGACATTTCGACGAGATAAGCGATGTCAGTACAACTAGATTTTTAATAATAACTTATAATTTAGATAATTTTGGCAAACAAATTCAAATACCTCATCCAGCTTATAGTTACTAATAGCCACATCTTCTCACAGGTGTGAATATTATTTGTTCATTGGAACCAGTAATTTGATTTTGTGCTCATTCACCCCTAAACCCATTTAGCCAACTCCTTTTCAATGCTAGAAAGTACCGCAGTGACACCACTTAATTCTAGTGCAATGATTTGTATATACAGGGCCTATACAGACAGCTAATGGTTGTTATTAACGATGGTATTATTTTGTGATTAACTGTACACATCGCCTACTTGTTATATATTTTTCAAATTTAAATTTGTGTTTCGCCCAAATCAATATTATCGGATAAAATATTTTCAAAATGTTAATATATTCACATCGATATATTGCCTTTCGTAAATTAAGATAATTTAACGTCTTTTTATTTCGAGTTATAATTTTTTTCTTAATTATTAAAAGAACAAAAATTATTTTAAAAATAGAAAATTTAAAATTTTTCTTTCCCTTATAAAAAAAAAGATTTTTTCGGAAGTTTTGTGTTTTATTCGAAACTGTGGTAAGTATACATTGATCTACATAAATTATGAATGAAGATTTACAACAACTACCACAGTTTACTTGTCTTACGGCAGAAGGGAGTCGTGCCTTTACTTTTTCTGATTCAACACGTATTCGAGTAATTATAATTGGCATTTCCATTACCATTACTTGATCAAATTGTAATTAGTTCGAAATCTAATTATTGTTACTAAACCTAGACAATAAGACCAGTGCAGAAATCTCAGTCATGTACCGATCCAAATTTTAGCCGGCGTCGACAGAACTTCGACGTAGGAGCAGTTTTGATGTTACTACTAAAAAAATTAAATTAGGACAAGAAGGCTTTGTTAAGGACACTTTTCTATATATATTCAATATAAAATTTTTCCATATGAAAAATGTCTATGAAGACAATTTTCTATATAAAAATTGTCTACAAAAACCATTTTCATATAAGAAAAGCGTCTATGAAGACACAAAAAAAGTGTCTATGGGGACACTTATTATACAAAAAAAAAAGTAACTATGAGTAACCCTGTGTAATATCATTAGGATATCTTCATTTATTTGTTTCAATAAGCTAACACTTAATTATAATACTTAAACAGATCGGTCACTTTTGACCGGTTTTGTATGAGGCTTTCGATCAGTCGACATACTGAAAAAAAAACCAATTTCAAATTATATGTTTCACGAAGTGTGCGATCCTCTTACTAGTAGTTTATTTATATACTTATTTTTTTTTTTTTTTTTGCTGCAAATATGTTTGATGATTTCTTAAAATATTTGCGAAAGATAAAAAAGGACCCCTAACAGGATTTTTTCAATTTCAGAAAAATTGTTTGTACGCTATCCAGCTTACTGAGAGTAAAGGAATTTTTACAATCCACTAGTGTGAAGTTCTCGGTAGGGGATAAATCAAACTTCATCATTTGCAATTTATGCTTTTAGCAATAGCTTGGTTAAATGCTTTGATTAAAATTTGGTACGTCAGATTATGCAAAGGCCAAGGAAGAAAGGAGGTAGTTCTCAATAAATAAAAATCAGAAGATATACAGGTTGAATGATGCACTTTGCTACCAATATATTATTAAGACATTGAATGAGTTTTTCCTTCCAGAATTAAATGAAGAAATGCTCGCATTCCGTTACCTGTTGGGTTATTGCAAACAATAAATTCACTAAACAACCCCCAAAAATTTAGATGGTTGAAAGTAGATAATTCGAACTATAACAGGGGTACTTTCCAAAGCTATCGTCCATGCTGTACTGAATAAAGAAGTTGCACAAAGATCATCTGGTTTTGAGGTTATTTAATTAAATTAAATTCTAAAGACCATTAAAAACGTTTAAACCTCCAGGCTACGTTTTTTTTAATTCATATAAATTATTTTCTGTTTTTTGTTTATTGGAAAAGAAATACATTTCTATTAGCAATAATTTTTATTTTTTTCATATAAATAATTTTTTCTTTATTTATACATTATCATTAATATACATTTGTTGTAATTTTTTAAATGAATAAAATATGAATATTTTTTTTTTTTTCAATTATGTGAATTACAAAAAAATACTTGTGTTTCTTAAAGCAGCAATCTTCATCAGGCACCCTGTATTAAAAATAATCCACCAAACATATAATATGTTCAATACAGCGGATGGAGTCAAACAAAAACTTCTGACATTTCTAAGTTTTCCTCAACATTACCTTAATATGTACGAAACTATCGTGTTTGTCTCGATCATTTCCAACCCTATCGAAGTTTTTAATGGACATTGTTTATGAGAAAGAATCCATATGTTTTTTGCGGAAACGCATGTTGAAAACAAACAAATGAACAAACACTGTAATAGTTATACGTTCAATACAGCAAAACAAAATGAACAAACACTGTAATAGTTAAGAATGACAGCCGGTCTCAAATCCAGAATAAGAATCTGTTCTACGAAGTTGTACCTCACATTACCTCACATTTTTCAGACGATTGCAATTGAAGTTGTGGAAAAGCGACAATTTAAAAGTTTTTATATTTTATTATAATTAATTCACTTTAATTACTAACGGAGACTGTATGCTATATTTACCATAAATACCGTTTTGGTAAATTTTTTGTAACCACAATAAAGTTAATAAAAATATCAATTTGTGTCTGATAAAAAAATTTGTTCTTTATTTTATTTATTTATTAGCATAGTGTTTGTACTCAAAAAAGTGTTTCGGATTTTGCAACAATTATTTATCTTAGTAAATATTTCATAAATATTTAAATATCGTCCGACAAAAACACTATTAATCATTAAGCTAGATTTTCTGGGTGCTAAACCAAGTTTGCAAATAAAGCTGCTGGATACATTAAAAAACACTCCAAAAGCATGACATCTTTTGTTATAATTTATACAAAAATAAAAACACATATACACATACACAACATATAAATAAAGATTAATTTTAAATTGTACATCCAATAGCTACGCTCAAGAAATCCTCGAATCCAATGGTAATGATGCCGTTTTGTTGCGTGTCACGTTGTCGGAATGCCTCGGTGAAACGTTGTATTTGAACGCACAAGACAATAAATTGATCGACTGAAACGTCCTTTTGATTTTGTGGATCATTCTTTTTAATCAGAAAGTTTATAAATTCTGGTGAGAAACGGAACCCCATTTGCGTTAGAGCTGAATAAAGATGAGAAATATAAAAAGTTTTTAAAAAATGTGTAAAAATGGATGCGCATAGGATGATCAAGTTGAATTTTGAGAATAGTGTGTTAATTTCGTAAGAAATTTGAATTCGTAATCGTAGTTCTTCACATACATAATCAATGTTTTTTTAACAAATTGTGAATAAGATGTGGCATTTTAGTTTTATTTTCGGAACTAGTACAATATTCCTTAAAATAATTTAAGTAGTTTCAGTTTTCTTAAGTAATCTACACTATTTAGAGCTTCTCGGCCGTTGCAAACTGCAAGTATACTAGGCCACAAAAATGGATTAGAACATAATATACGATATAATCAGTGTTCCCAAAACTGTGTCTTATGAAATCTCTAAGACTAATACAAAAATTTATTTTTTCGGTAGAAAACCCGTTTTGTCTTTTAGTAAATAGAATAAATAAAAAATTTTCAAATATATATAAAAATATTTGAAAATTTACCAATTATTTTGGTGTTTAAAAAAATATATAAATATTTAAATAGAAAACAGCCCCCATACAGCGTCTGAATTTTCGAATAGTTCGAAATGTTTTTCAGCTAAAGAATAACATAATGTTGTATTTCTTAGACAATGTCAAACTTGCCAAATATATTCATTAAGTGTTACATAATTCTTTGTCATTGAAGAGCCTTTTAATGCCTAACATAAAGTGCAAGTGGACAATATTCCTTCCATTCTTCTAGGATTCTGAACTGCTCTTTACAATCACATGTTTTGCAATTTGAGTATAATAATCAGAATCAAATTTCAATTAAAACTTAAACACAAGATTAAATTCAAATTTGTTTTACAAAGAGAATTTATGGGTGTTATCGTGCCACGAAGTCTTATTTCCAAATAACTTTAAAATTTTTTTATATTTTAATCTTTAAACTACAAGCATAACTTGACAATAGTTTTGTTAATATTTAGAGAACTTTTGGCATCTTTACTTGCTATTAGATAAGAAAAGAAAAGCAAAACTAAAAATCCCTAGAAACAGTCAACCAAAAATTCCGAAAAAACGGTTTATCTCTAAAATTGCCAAAGCTGGATATAACTTATGTATTGGGAAATAATAGGTGGAATAGTCAAATTCGTCAGATGTTATTTTTATTAAAAACAATTCTGCGAAAAATTGAAAAATTCGTCACACAAAGCAAAAATCTACCATCAAAGAAAAGAAAGCTACTAATGAACGAATCAATTACTAATAAACAAATTTTTTTAATTAATAATAAATGCAATCTCTCCTGTCATACCGCCCAAGTAAAATCCACTAAGGAAGGAAGGAAGTCAACACTTCCTTTTGAGTATCAGCGTATCTATTCATATTATTGTATCGCTTTTCTTAGAGAGCCTAATAACCGTCAATCCAATAACACAATTTCCCCCAAAGTCATTGCCGTTGCAATAAAGCTTAATTTAATTTTTAAAGCTTAATTTACATTTAAAGTTTTATAAACGGGAGGATTATATATAACCCTTAATTTTCTCATCACCACAGTTATCACATTTAATGATGTTCATTTTGCTTATGCTATTTATATTTGCAAGAAAGAATTCCCTCAGCACTCAGCACGGTTTGCACTTATTCAACTCTCAAATGGCAACCGCTTTTACAAGCTACTAACTTATTTAGATTTTTAAATTGATCATCCCAATAGCTAAGTATCATTCCTACCTTGTGACAGTTCATTTTCATCAATTTGTCCCGAGCCATTTCTATCATATGTTCTGAATACTTGCAGCCATTGATTAACGTAATTGAAAAGTTTCTCGAATTGATAAATATCGATGGCGCCGCTTGCGTCGGTATCAAACATACCTGAAAAACGAAGAAAATAATTAGTCAGGAGAGAATAATGAAGTAGAGAAATGAAGTGGAAAATGAAACTTATAATAACGGATTATAATCCAACATTAAAACATCTATTATACGAAAAAATCTCTGGGAAGAGAAATTTCAACTGAGAAGAAACTACCGATGCCAATTTATTCAACAAAATTGCATCCAAATACAGATATAATAACACATTTGTTTCGTCATTCCGTTTTTAACAACCGGAAATATCCATCTGAAAGCCCAGTGTTTTTGTGCAAATGCTGGAAAGCTGTATGGCATCCTATATTATATTTTATGGGACTGAGATATACTAAAATAATACGCATTTTCGCTGAAAAACGGTCTATATTAATGTGTTATAAGAAGGCGTTCCTGGCACTTCTACTTTACTGGCGATGGGTCGGTACAAACTCTACGGTATGAATTACGAGAGCAGTCCCAAAACTAGCTAAGCTGACGTATAGATGGTGTCAGTAGTTTGAAAAAACAATTATTTTGGTTAAAAGTGGCAATCTTATAAAGCATATCTTCTAAGTTTTAAGGCGCCACGTTGTTTAGTATTTTTATTTGAGCCATCAAAAGTAAACGATTTCAGCGAATTTGTAATCATGGAAAAAATTGGTCACCGTTATGAAATTCAATATTTTCACTTAAAAGGTATCAGTTCAACCAATAGATTCCGAGCTAGATTCTACCCTGGGGGAATCTGCTCCTTCGTTTACGACTGTAAAAGATTGGGTAGCAGAGTTTAAATGAGGCAAGTACGAGCTGCCAAGACAAATACCGCAATGGTCGACCAATTGAGATGTCCACCACTTCACACCGGAGGCAAAGCAACAGTTAAAGCAGTGGACTGGAATGGGAGAATCGTGTGAAAAGAAGGCGAAGACGGTTCCATCTGCATCAAAGTCATGGCGTCTGCTTTGTGGGATTCGCCTGGGGTTTCTTTTATTGATTATTTTCAGAAAGAAAAACCATTACGAATATTATGCTAATTTGTTGCGGCGTTTAGGTGATGAAATTGTTTGATCAGTTTAATGCTCCATTTCACGCATCCACTACTGCGATGGCCAAAATTAATTAATTAAAGTTTGAAATGCTTCATCACGCACCTTGTTCGCCAGATTTAGCTCCCTCGGGCTATTTTCTATTTCCAAACTCAAAAATAGCTCGGAGTTAAAAGATTTGCCAACAATGAAGAGCTGGAGTCTGCGAATGATTTTAAGGAATTTGACAGTTCTCACTATAGACAGGGAATAGAAGCTATTGAATATCGCTAGAAAAAGTGTATCGAGGTAAAAGGACATTATGTTGAAAAGTAAAGACAATAAAGACTAGTTTTGGGACCACCCTCGTACAGGTGGAACACGTGGACGAAATCGACCCAGTACGAACTTTTTTCACAAGACCAGTTATCTGGTGAATAGTCAGTACGTTGTCCATAATGCAATGGCTCACAAGTGTGACAATTGTGTCAAATTGGTGCAGTTGAAATAAAATGTTCATACAATGATTTGTCTCTAAGTTTCGAATATAGCGATTTTTTTTTCAAGTCAGTCAGTAGGGGGTGGTTAATGCCGAACGTTTTTCATATTTCTCCCAAAGTGGGAGAATAAAACTAAATATAAATAAATAATTAAAAAATAAATTAATACTCCATCTTGAGTACAAACTGTTTTTAATATAGTATTTGACTATTTCACATACACACTGTTTAGCTCTAAACGTTTGGGTTTCCCCTTACGATCAAACCATTTTCAATGGTTTGGCAACCGCAATTGACTTGTTATTCGGGTTTGGTCCTAAACAAATCTATCGTCAGATATAAACCTCTGTGTAAAAAGGTAATATTCAATATTTGTGTAGCTGAGGGAAAATATGATGCCTCTTACGACGCTTACGTGCGTTGTTTAAGCTCTATTAATGAGAGATTACATGGTTTTCGAATCATGGAAAAGTCGCGGCAGTCATCGATTGCAAGCCTCGGCAACAGGGATTAATTCGCCCACAAATGGCGATCAAATTTCATTGGCCTCATCTTATGCGACACCACAATTTAATGCGCAAGCTGATTTTGGGAAATTTTCGTGTGTTTCCACTTATTCGATACCAGCTGCGACCCAACCAGCTAACCCTTATTTGGGCAAACCGGCAACAGATACTGTATATAATCTGAGCCTACCCCCATGTGATACCGACATATTTGGGAGTGACTATCTACCATGGCCCACTTTTAGGGATCTATTCACAGCAGTTTATATCAACAATGGGCGACTAAGTGAAATTGAAAAGTTATGTCACTTAGTTAGAAAAACTAGTGGTGAGGCTCGGGAAATAGTTTCGAAATTCCCACTCACTGGCAGCAGTTTCGCTCATGCTTGGGATGCTCTTAAGGGCACATATGAGAATAAACGCATATTGGTTAATGAACAGCTTCGTAAACTTTTTGGTCTTCCTCCAATGGAAACCGAGACTAGCGCGGGGTTGAAGTCTTTACAGCGAGGAATTAATGGGTTTTTGTCAGCGATGCTGGTATATAAGGTGTCAACTGAAAATTGGGCCCCCATGATAGTTTTTTTATGCGTTCAGCGATTGCCAAAGCGAACCATAACATTATGGGAGCAAAGTATAAGGGACAAGACGGCCTTATCCTCCTGGAATGATTTGAATCTTCTTCTTAATGAAAGAATTCAAACACTAGGCTGTCTACATGATATGATGCGCCCTGAGTCATCGCGCAAACTTAAGGGAAAACAAGTAAAGACCCATTTTTCCAAGGCAAATTCTCCAGCGTCTACTTCATCGAAATCGCATGGTGCTGCGGACCGTTAGCGTCCAAAATTGACTGTTCCAGTGACAACAGTACAATACCATGGGGTCGCCTTGGCCCGCCTGGGATATTTACTTGGTGCTGTGGATCAAATGCGTCCAAAATTGACTGTTGTTTTATATCAACGGTACAGTACCATGGGGTCGCCTTGGCTCACCAGGTTTATCCTTCTTAGTGCTGTGGATCACCCGCGTCCAAAATTAGCTGTTGTTCCTGTGTTAACAGTGCAGTACCATGGGGTCGCTTGGGCCCGCCAGGTTTCTTTGGAACGGTACTTTGTATGGATCGTCATGGACTTGAAAATACTCAACATCAGACCATTAATCCTAATGTATAACAAATTTCAATTAATACAATTTAAAGCTCATTGTAATCTGAATATACACAACCCTTTATTACAGATTATGTTAATAATTATATTATTTTATTGAATTGTAAACCTATGTTGTGATTTATTGATTCTTGTTTTACAACATCCTTGATGTTGCAAGGTGGCCGGCAATGTTTAGTTCTAAACGTTTGGGTTTCCCCTTACGACCAAACCATTTTCAATGGTTTGGCAACCGCTTTCGTAATGTTCCAATCGGGTTGAACATTGTCTGAGTTTTCACTCAGACTCCAATATATAAGTTTTTAACGAGTAACGGCTACTACTGATAGAAGCCACCTCGCTCCATCTTGTTTAAAAAATAGATTAAAATTGACTTGCTATACGGATTTGGTCATAAACGTATCGTCAGGACTTGCTATTCGAGTTTGGTCATAAACATATCTATCGTCAGATATAAACCTCTGTGCTGGAACAAGGTAATATTGGCATAATAAAGGTGACGGCTTTATGAAGGAAAGAAAACTAAAATCATTTTGTTTTATTTCCGATTACATAATTTTACAACGCAAACACACACATTAGTTGAATTACGTCCACTTCATCTCGCAGCTAATCTCTAAATTTAAAATTGGTTACTGCAACGTAATTTGTTGTATATGAAATGAATACCTCCTGATTGTGGTGTTTTATTATATTTTCTAACTTTTCCTTTGGAATTTTATAGTTCACTCCTTACTTTGCTACTTACTTACTTACTTTTAACAGAGCGCGTGATTATCGAAAAATGTTAAAAAAATCAATTTCAATTTGAAAAATGGTCAAGGATGCTGTTTTTTTTATGGGTCACAGTAATTACTGACACAGCAATTTTCCCGATGATGAGTCGGTTTCTATAACCCGAATCGGGTTATACGGAACCTGTTCATTCGATCCTTCTTAAGCCGTTTCTATTACCCTTTCCAGAAAAGGTATGAGATGCGTTTATATACGCTGTCTAGAAGCATTGTGGTATCTAGTATAATCCTTTTGGCAAAAATGTTGATAAGAACACACGACGTATTTGTTTCCATTTTTACCTTTGTAAATCTTGTAAAGTAACGAATGACCAATAATTTGTTTAAATTGTAACAAACAACGGAAACTAATGCCAATGATGAGAGCAAGAGCCATGTGGCCATAGGGAACCAGAAATACAGCCCTTTAAACCTATTTTCACGCCCATATGTGTGCTCAACCGAAATCTCTTTTCAAATACGCACATTTTGGACCTCTCTGTTCCTCCAGACCTCATTCCAGGTACTTACAATATATTAAACATATATGGGCGGAAACGAGTCTTTTTAGGCATTTCGTTTTTGGTGTACATGGTTCTTTCAACATTCTTATATTCTAACATGACGTCACATTTTTCGCAAAATTCTTCGCTCTCAAAAAGAAACGGAAGCAAACGACGAAGTACTTCCTCATATGATATAAAACAAACTGAAAGCCGCTACTTACTAATCATTAATTTGCATGCAGTGTCCGAGAACGTTTGACCTCGTCCATTGCCCAGAGCCACTTTCAACTCCTCTGCATTAATCTTTCCCGAACGGTCTCGATCCACCATATTAAACCATTGTTGGGCTTCCGGAGAGATTTGAGCATTTTGAGGCGGATATGCGCCCGGCGGTGCGGAATACTCATTTTGCTGGCCGTAGGGATCGTATCCGCCCTGGGTGGGAATAAATAAAAAATGTTAAATGCTATCATGCTAACATCACCCCATACTTTCGTTGCCAAGTGATGAAACAAATATTTACGCGTAATATTGAGCTTAATTCAAGAAAACTTACTCCGTATGACATTTCTGTATTATTTGTCTATAGGAATTGTTACTTCTGCAAGGTGTATTTATCCTGTCTGCGAGTTTATAATTTTACTTCGTTTAAGTTATAAACTTTTTTCTTAATCCTTTCTATTAGATATGAAATAATGTATCCCCAAAGAACTTGCACGACTTCTAATTGTTTATGTGTGACCACTGACTGATTTGTCAAATATTGAAATGACTTTGTTGTTGCTTGTGAAAGCACACTATTGTGAATCGACATTTGAATAGTTGTTTGGAAACCACTGGTACTGTGGTTTGTGATTCCAGTGCAAATAAAACAAAAGCGAATGAAAACAATGTGTGTCCGACACACGAGCACAGAGCATAAGTAAATAGATCCGCAGATAAGAAAGTTTTGGGCACCAAACCATTACGTTTAATTCATCCCATAGAGCCAGTTCCGCTTCCCAAAAATAGACCGCTGGACATATTGTATCTCAGCCTCGACCATATAAAGTTTGAGAGTAGGTCAACATCTTTTCGATCCTAAAGTCTGAAACAGATACAAAGATCGTATGTTAAATCGAATATTTTGTCAGTGGTAAAATCAGGTAAATATTATTTGTCGTTTTGCTATTTCCAATGGCGGGATGAAATTTTGACAAATACAAACACAAATATTCACAAACACTCCCATGACAAGTGTTGGCATCTGTGTTAATGTCTCGCAAATACGACGAGGACTGTCGTTGTGAACGCCAACTGACAACACGTGTTTGCCGGCTTGGCGTCTATAACGGTTTCTCTAAACGATAAATCGGAACAATCCGGAAGGAGTAACACAACCTAAACAACAATATATCAAAGGCACAAAACAAAAACGGTAAGAAAAACTTCATGTTTATCTCTATCTTGTTTTTGACCCACTCACTCACTCACACACAACAAATAAACTAATGTCAGACATTATATTCCAATGTCAATAATTTATAAAAGCCAAGCAGCTACTGCAAATCTGGACAATTGCTATTCACCACATGTCAACATTTTGTTCGGAGCGAAATTGTTCTTCGATTTAAGGCACGATTTAGGTTAGAGACGTTTTTTTTACGCAATCATGCGTAATAAACAAATGAAACGAGACAAAAACCCAACCCATTTATTTTGTCATTTTTTTCGGGCTTAGTGTTACTTTCAAAAGAAACTCTATTTGTTTCAACCTTAAGATCTCGTAATCATTCGATTTATCGGATAAGATTATGACAGAGAATTAAATTTAAATTGGCGTTGGCTGAATTTTTTCACAAAACAATTTAACATTATTCAACACAACACTTTTCATTTTACTATTGAATTTTTTTTTAAAGCAAAGATACGTAGTATGCCAAAATCATAATGGATTTTTGGTACACGTAACTGAAACATTTGGGCAAGGAAGTTGACATTATTAAGATCTCAGTGGAGAGGAGTACTTTTTGCTTTGCATGTGTGATTTTATGCTTATAATTTTTGGAAGTTCAGGACAGGAACATTTTTTTAATTTCGAGTATATTTCTGATTACTGCCTGATTATTCTCAATATATGATTGCATTTTAACGGATGCTTAGAATCGTGTATCCGAATTTGATATTATAATTATAAAGGAATGTTGAAAAGGAATAAACTAAGCAGTGTGTGATGCGTTAACGAAACCTTTTAATAAAGGGTGACCCAACAAGAACGCAAGATTTAAATTTGGCGCCATTCGAAGTGTCATTGTTTAACATTGGAACAATCATTATTGTTTGCTAGTAGAAGGTACGAGGTTAGTAAATTTGGAGCGCTACACGAATGAACAACGCATCCTCATTGTGAAATTGTTTTACCAAAATGGTGATAGTTTTGCGGCTACAGTTCGCAAATTGCGATCAATTTGGGGTCACAATAATGCTCAACTGTAAAGAGATTAATGGATAAATTTGCCAAAATTGGGTCTGTTAGTGATGTAAAGACAACAACGCGTCTTCGACCAGGTCGATCGACCGAAAATGTCGCAGCTGTACGTGATGATGTCGCTCAAACTCCATCCACCTCAATTCGGCAACGAGCTTAGCAAATTGGTGTCTCCAAATCCACTATGCAGCGAATTTTGACGAAAGATTTGTATCTTCATGCATACAAAGTTCAATTGACTCAGGAACTGAAGCCAGCTGACCATGGACAGCGAAGAGAGTTCGTTAATTGGGTATTGGAGACAACATGAAAATGATGATTTTGGCGATAAAATCATCTTCAGTGACGAGGCGCATTTCTATCTTGATGGCTTCGTCAATAGGCAGAATTGTCGCATTTGGAGTGAGGAAAATCCTCGAGTGATTCACGAGAAGCAAATGCATCTTCAACGTGTCACTGTGTGGTGTGGATTTTTGGTTGGAGGAATCATTGGACCTTTTTTTTATGAAAATGAGGCATGTCAAGCGCAAACAGCCAATGGTGTTCGGTATCGTGAAATGATAACCAGTTTTTTCGTGCCTAGAATTAAAGAAATGAATGTGGAGGGCATGTGGTTTCAACAAGACGGCGCCACATGTCATACAGCCAGAGAAACAATTCAATTGCTGCATCAGTCATTTAAATCTTGCCTTCTTGTTTGGGCACCCTATATTTTAAAGGATCACGTATGCCATTATATATTGTTTATAAAATCGTACACATGCCCGTCGTGAATTTGTACAACAGGGATCCGAAAGATCTAATTTTCGGTGACTCTAACGCACAGACCCGCCGGAATTTGAGCAATGTTTTTGGTTATGTTAGTTTTGGGGGCATCGAGCCTGTTTCGTACTCATGGCTTGTTTCGTATTCTAAACGAACAACGACTCGAACTATAATGTACGCATTTTCATACCAAATTGAATTTCTCTATTTCGAAAGCACTGTCAACTCTGTAAACGCAAATGTCAAAATCACTCACTGTTTTATCGTCGAAAAAAGGCAAAGAAAGCGAAATGATATTTTGAAAGTAAAAATATTAAGGATGGATGGAATAATATAATTATCGTTAGTTTGCCAATATTTGTTAACAATGAAACGGCGTGTGTGTTTATTTGTGGCAATTATATCTGGACAAACAGCCGTTTATAGTTATTTTTCCTCTCTCTCTCTCTCTTATTCTCTTATTCGTATTTTGATCGGGAGACCAAATTTAAGTCGAATTCGAGCAATTCGCTTTCGTTTGGCATCAGTAGCTAAATAATAAACAACGAATTTTACAACACCGGCAAAAAAACAAATTATATTACAGTGTCTTAATTGCCTTAATATTTGTTTTTCTTTTTTTTTAAGAAAGTACAGAAGTTTATCAAAAATCCTTGATGATTAAAAAGATATTACGCCGCTGATTTAAGTTAAAATCTGTCCCTGCCGACCATCTAAAATTGACCACACCGTTGTTGCTGTTTTAGCTCGGCTTGGAATTTGTAATTTTTAGCCGTGGACTGGAAAATGTAATTGCGTTTACTATTTGTAGTGTTCGGAAAAAAGTGAATTCAAATACCGTTTTTTAATAGGAAATCGTGCACGTGAAAAAATCGTAAGTAGATACGATGCCAATTATGTTTCACGTTTTGTTAGGTAAAGTTTACAAAAATCACTTAGATATACAGGGTGATTTTTTAAGACTTAAGTTTTTCAGGTTGGCAGCACTGGTTGGTAATGGGGTCCAAACGTCATCTGTTAAAGTGAAAAGTATACTCTGCCATTTCATCATGGAATGACTAACAGTCGAGTAACGTGCAAATCGTTGAAACTTATTACCAAAATTCGTGCTCTGTGACAAATGTGCGTCATTTGATACGACCATTTTATGGTCGTTCTAATCGACCTGCTGAATCAACAATTCGTGCTGTTATCTCCAAATTTCGCACGAAATTTACTTTGTTGGACATAAAACCGTCGACTCGCATGCGTAGGGTGCGTACCGAAGAAAATATTGCAGCCGTAGCCATCTGTGTTAATGACGATCGTGAAATGTCAATTCGTCGCCGTTCTCAGCGATTAGGCATGTGTTACTCAACCACAAGGAATTTTTTTTTGCTCCAATTGGCAGAGTTGAACTTGGTTGACATGTGGTTTCATCAGGACAGGCCAACATGCCTCACTGCTCGTGAAACAATGGATATGTTGAGGAATGAATTTGAGAAGCAGCTTATCTCTTGATTTTGCCCCCAAGATAATGCGATTTAACACCTCTTGATTATTGCTTGTGGGGTTATGTCAAGTCGTTAGTCTATGTGGATAAGCCGAATACTATTGAAGCCTTACAGAATAACATAAAATACGCTATTCGTGGAAAAAAATTGGATTTTCCAAATGGACATTTTGAGACGAAGCCGCGGACAACATTTACATGAAATTATCTTTAAAAATGAAATGCCAAAGACAAATTCATCGATTCCAATAAAAAATGTTAATATATGATGCGAATTTGAGTGTTTTATTCGATTTTTAAAAAAACTACGATAAAAAAAATCACCCTTTGTTTAAATAAAAACAATACTTGAAGTTGGTTGGTAGTTCGAGTATTCAGAAATACCATCGTTTTACATCTATATAATGCAGCACTAGATTGGGTAGCTTAAGATTCAGCACGCAGCAACCCTAACATACAGTTAGAACATCACTGCTTCCTGTAGGTAGCAAAACAAAATTGCGACAAAATAATATCAAAATAAATCATCAGTAACAGCGGAAATCGTTTTACCAGACAGCATTTACAAGCCGGCGAGAAAATGTCTAATTTTGTGACCATTAATATATTTGAGAATTATCAGAAATATATCGATAATGAGCAGGAGATACGGGAGGTATGTAATAAGACTAGAGGGCCCGCGGCGTAGTCTCATATTGAACTGCAATTTCAGCAAATACGTGTGGTCGTAAGAGAAATCGACCAGTTGGCCAAAAGCGCTACCATCAAGCTGCAGATCATTCATAGTGATTTAACCAAAAGTTTGTAGGCCACAGAGCGTACTTTTGAATTTGGATTACTGTCAATTTGTAAATTTTCCAGTTGATGGGGCTTGTGCTGCCGCCCGCGCACACATTTCGGAATGCGCTGAAAGCTACAAAAAGTTATCGGAAATAGTTCCCACTGGGCAATACTATCGGTGAGCCTGTCAGTAGTTATCCCACATTCGCTTGAATCATAACTTTCTCTTTGTAACTAGCTATTCGGACCACTGGACTTTCAATACACAGCGTTTAGTATTTCTTATTGCCATGGTTATATATTTAGAAGCCGGGTTCCTTGTCACTCGAGAAACGGTAGCCGAAATGTTGGGTTGTAAGTAAAAATCAATAAGTCGGTTTACTTTTAATGCCGTGCATTTATTGCAGGAGAATTCACCGAAAAAAATTAAATTTAAAAATAGTTTTGATTTGTTTCAGTTTCTAGGATCTAAATCAAAAATATGTAATGATTAAATTCAGAGTCCGATAGTCGAATCAAAATTTCATACATCAAGAATGGAATTACAAACAATTGTGATTTCGATTCTTACAGCCGAAACGAAATCAGAAATAATTTTGATTCTGATTCAGTTTATAAAACATTTTGTTTGTAAATCATCTGCAATTTTTCAATTCACAAAAACGGAGCAGTTGTGAAAATTTTTGAGAGCCTGGTGTTGTTAACTCAAAAAATTAAATATTTGAACCATTTTCACTTCTCGCAGTTCAACGCCAAGTCTTTTCAGATTCTCGAATGAAAATATCAGTTTCATCAGAAACAAAAATCTGATTTACTATAAACAAGTTTACTGTATCAAAGCCGAAACGAAACTAAACTTTCGTGAAGGTTGCTGATTTACTGTTAATTATGGGCTTCTACATTTTTAGTTTAGAATTTATAGTACTCATATAGTTTAGCCAGGTTTGAAATTAATAAATTATTTAATTTTTGACCTGTTAACTAAGGGTACTAAATTGATTGAGAATAAATGAAATTAGACAATAAACATACGGTATTGGAACTTTATAAATCGGAATAGACTGTTTTGCCTCCGAAAGTAGATGCAAATATGTTTGTAGTCATAGCAGTAGTCAATGCAGCAGTGACTGCAGATGATTACAGGAAGCAAAATTTGACTATCCAATATGTTAAACCATAATGGTGGAATCTAACTACAACTTTCGTTTCATTATTATCAATTAATGTCTCACCACAATTTCCTTTAGATACCTCAACATTGTGGTAGGGCCAATTTTTTTTTTTTTTTTTGATATATTACCGTATTAGTATTTTGGTGTTTTTATTCAGTTTAAGCTATTTTGGCGATTGGACGCTTCATTTCCGAGGTACATACATGTGCTTTAGCAATTTGTTTTATTTGATAATTTTTGTCATTGCACAAAGTTGGCGTCAGTGCGGATTGTCTAGTGGCAAAATGTTTGAAACGGCTTCCTTATAACTTGATTACAAAGGCTCTATTTCTTTCATTCATTCATTTATTGGACCAATTTGTAATTAATTAATTTGTAACAAGCCTAAAGGCCAAATTTAAATCAAATATATTGTACTGTATCATTCTAAGAGCCGTGATTGTTGTACTGAATTTTAAAAACTTTTTCGGGCAAATAAAGATTGAATCGGGCAAAGGTGTTAAAACAAGAAAAGTCTAACTGGTACAATAAGGAACCAGCACATTAATTTTCGACACCCGTTCTACATCTCAGATTCCAAATGAAATGAATAAATTGTAGTATTATACAAATTAATGCCTCAGTTTTTTCCGTTGTTAATAAAAGGCCAAATCGTTTTGAATATGAATGAAGATACTCTAAATTTGAAAAAAGGAATACAAAAATTTGGATATTCTTCTACTAAATTCGGGCAAGGAGCGAAATTAGTGTTTGGGTTATGGATGAAAAACAATCATAAAAAAAGGTCAAAATTAAAAAAAAAAATCTAAATTTAAAAATCAAATCGCTAAAGTTCAGATTACTTGACCAGCTGATACTTATAGGATTGAAACATTTAAATATTAAACATTTGACATTAAGAACAATGTAAATTGCAAATTGTTGTTTTACATTTGCAACAGGTCATTTTAAAAAAAGTTCTCATATGTGCAATTAACGAACTGTAAAACATTTCAATATTGAAGTGGAAATGTAATTTTTGAACTATCAAAAAGGAAATCAGGTACAAAACGTTGCCATGATACATTACAACAGTTAAGACTAACATAACAACTGCTAATATACCTGTAATTATCTGTAGAATATTTTGCAGCTCTGTCATTTGGCAGATAACTTATGTTGTTTATTTCTTAAGACGAATTCTCATTTATTTGCAGTAAAGACAACTCATACAGAAGGCTTTCATCTTGATATTGAAGATTACCTCATGGGTGTACTCCAAATGGCCTCTGAACTCTCGCGTTTTGCCACAAATTCCGTTACAATGGGTGACTATGATCGTCCTTTAAATATATCACGTTTTATGGCCGATTTAAATTCTGGATTCCGTTTGCTAAATTTAAAAAATGACGGATTGCGAAAACGCTTCGACGCTCTCAAGTATGATGTTAAGAAAATAGAAGAAGTCGTTTATGATATCAGTATACGTGGTCTACGGAACGGTGAACAGAATGAAGCTACAGCCACAGAACCTGCTGTTGCCGAACAACCCGCTACAGAAGAAGCCAAAAAAATGGAATAATCCGGACAAGAAATACAATTTATAAAAAGATTAGCTGTTCTTTTCTAACTTATTTTTTATTTACGCTGTATTTTTTTTTTTTTTTTTTTTTTTTTTGAAGTATTCGTGCAATTTTGAAATTGACTTTTTTTAGTTTTCGAATAACGCATATAATAAAATATAGCAGTGGAAAGTATTTCTTTTTTTCGTAAGTCATTTCTTTCTTTATTTCAATGCAAAATGGTGAAATTTCATTTATTGAGCAGTCTTGTAATTTAAATCCTTTTGGCCAATATTAAGCAAATTACAAAACGCATAAAATAAATACTACTCGAATTGAAAAACAAAAACTCAAATTAAAGTGCACTAAAAGTAGGCGAAATGGAGGGAAATAAAGATAATGAGAAGAATTTAAATATTGAATGATATATGTATATAGGTCAGCCCAAATTGCAAAAGATTTTTTTTAACAATTTTACAGTTCTAAACTGTTAAGTAAATCACAATTCGCTAATTATGTGTTTATTTGTTGGAAAGTTTGCCATTCATTGGACGATTTGTTTAAGAGAGCAGTGAATCCCAATATCACGTGATCATAGATAATACCCTTTTGGTGTTTAGACGGCTATTTAAAGAAATGAACATATTTTAAGTTTCGTAATCAAATTCCAATATCTTCATAATTATACCAAATGATCATAAGTTAACGTCTGTTTTGCAACAAGAATTACCATAAATTAACTCAATTCTTGCGACTAGGTGCTTATTTTAAGGGGTAAAGGCATTTTTAGTTTCCTCAAAGTATTTCCAAGATCTTTGGTTTTGAATAATGTGATCACAAATCAACGGTTAGACGATCTTCGGTTTTATTTTTAAGTTTTCCCAACAAATTTCTAAAATTTCGGATTTGCCACAAATTGGCGATATTTCTATTCTATTAGCATTTTGAGTAATGATCATAATGTTTAAATTAATGTTGAAATTTTAAAATTTCCAAGCGTTTTTACAAGATTTTAAGCGTTATAAAATTGGCTGCAATTGGATTCATATTTTAGCTTACGAATGCAATTTAAATTTTCCCGACGAGTTCCCAGATTTTTCTATTTGCGGCTAGTGATTACAATTTAGCTTTCTTAATTAAGGGAATTAACCCATTTTAAGCATGAATTATAAGTTTTTTCATTGAGTTTTTTAAATTTTCTTACTTATACCGACTGATTACAAATGAAAGCCATTTGGCGATTAAACGCTTTTTGAATTTTGCCTACATCAAATTAAAGCCCTTTTTGTGATTAGACGCTTAGCGTAGATTTTGCGATTAGACTCTCCTTTTTTTGCATATAAACGAATTTTAAGTTTTTTCCAGTGAGTTTGCGCTCGTATGTAGTCGATCGTAAATGAATGCCCTATTAGAATTAGATCATTTTTGGGTATTGCTGACCAATTGACAATGTTTTTCGTGTCTAAATCATGTGATCACGAAATAAAGTCCTCCCCGTGATGAGATGCCTGGCTTAGGGGATAAGAGCATTTTTAAATAGATTACCGAATTTTAAGTTTTACCGACGAATTTGCAAGGTTTTCTTAGTCATGCCAATTGATCACAAATTAATGTTCTTTTTATGTTTAAACGCATATTTTAGAATTTAAGTTTTTCCAATGAGTTTCTCCGATCTTCGCATTTATACCATACGATCACAGATTTAGGAATATACATTTTTTGCGAGTAGACGTTCGATTTTGTAGATAAACCCATTTAAAATTTCTCCAATGAATTTTAAAGATTTTAGGATTCATAACAAGTGAATGACTTCTCTTTCTGATAGTAGACACGCATTTTCGGATTTATATCAAGCGGTCACAAATTGTCCTAGTTTCGATTAAATTGTTTGTTTGGGAGATAAAATTACATTTTAGGTTTTTCCAATTATTTCAGCTGACTACCAGTTAATGCCCTTTTTACTATTATACGCTTAGTTTGAAAGAGAAATGCAAATCCAAAATTTTCTCATTTGTATCAGGCGGTCATAAATTGAGGTGCCTTTAGTGATTCCATTTTTAGTTCAGAGGAACAAATTCATTTTATATTATTCCAAAAAATTTCCAAAATTTAAGGATTTACGAAAACTGATCCCAAATTTTTTTCTGCTTTATTTGAACTATTGAATCGCTGCCTTATGGGGGCCTAGCAATAGGTATTTGAATCTTAAATTTAGTCACCGACGGAGGTAACACGCACCTTGCTTGGGCTATGACATCGGTAGGCGTTAATTTAGGAACCAAATGTTAATGGGAGATTGTGGTTTAGTAGTTCGTGTGGAGCAGATTAGGCGTTGTTTGCATTTTGAACGTTAAGCGCAATATTCGTGCACATGGTCTCACAGCGATATTAGCCAAAGGGGTGTGAGCCACACAGGACCCGAGTCTTTGTCAAGGCCCGAACATTTGACCATAGACTCATGTATTTCTCTTCGTAATATAGAGTACCTGAGTGATGAGGCCCGCACACATGGTGGGTCAATAGCACGAAAAGGAATTGAGCTGGCCGATGTGCTGTTCTTCGTAAAGCGAGCCACGTGAAAGATGAGACCAAGATCCAAACACATGACAGGTGAACCAACAGTTCCCGTGGGAATGTTGACCTATATGTTACTCCTAATAGAGCTGATTACGTGAGTGATGCGGCCAAGACCCGGACACATGAGAGGTGAAGTAATAACACTCCGCTAGCACTATGTTTTGGAATATAATGTAGTTTCTATAAAACAGAGTGTAATTTAGAATACATGACAAGCTGGGCTTTGTGTGATTTCAGGCGGAATTTGTCGAAGTATTGCGATGTCAAAATATAATGGACTGTTGGCGGACATCTGTCTCCTCAGGATACAGACGCTAAACATAGTGTGGTATGGAAAGAAAAATAGAACATTAGAACTAATTGTATGACTAACCTAACATCGTTTTTCTTATGAAACAGCAAAGTCGCTGTTTCGGAGTCTGGAAGTTACAGTAGGGTCCTATTATGGGCCTATGTTTTGCTTTTATCTTTTGTATCTCTTGTTCCATGCAAGGTATTTTCAAGTCTTTATATATATGGATGTTTCTCATGTACCAGGATGCGTCCGTAAAACCTTTGATTGTATCCTTCGAATTTTATCCACGTTGCTGAGGGTTGCACTCAGAGTTGACCGCCATATCACCAGATGGGTTTGATTATTCTCGTATAGATCAAGACTTTACCATCTATTTTCCGAGTACTTATTAAACAGCCAGTGCTGCTGTTTAACTTTCAAGTTCACTTGCGTCTTTTTGGCTTCAATGTGTATTTCTCCAAGTCAGCCTTCTGTCCAGATGGACGCCAAGATAGGTAACTTCTAAGCTCTGCGGAATTTATTGTGGTTTAGTGTGCGAGATGTCACTTGTCTACATTTATTGTTGTTTACTCTTATCATCCAGTCGCTGGGTAATTTTTCAATGCGGTTCAGATGACCTTGGATGACATGTTCAACCTGCATTTAGTCCTTGTGATTACATATTATTGCAGTTTGATAGATAAGCGTATTTTAAGATTTTTTATTCGATAACAGGTTAACAGGCAGGTTTAAAATCATTTTTTTTACATTTTGTAGATTTTCTTACCATTCCTAAGTAAAATTATGTTACCCCTTTCACAAGGAGAAACCCCCAACAATGTTTTGTTAAATCATTAATTCTTTATTTCCAAAAATGTACATTTTATTAAAGAAATATCACTTTTTCAAAAATATGTTTTTCTTCATTTTGGGCATATAAAATTCAGACTCAAAGCGGTTGGCAAATGTTTACTTGTATTACCTTGCGGGGGAATAGAATATAAATTTCCCACCGAGTCATTACATAAATGTTATAAAATATAGACGATTAATAATTGTTAGCACAACGAGTAGTGATGACATGACTGATTAATTTGTCACCAAATATAATCTTCTATACCACTGTGCATCTGGTTTTCATTACAGTATATTTATAGGAAATACTCTTACTCCTACATGCTAAACACATACAAAAATTGTTCTTACAATCGCAATTGGGTCTTACAGCGGTATTATATTTGACATATAAAACTCAGTATAAAAAAGTTAGAGACTTTTTACTTAGTTCTTTACTTCCGCCACGGAACGGCTTCGTTCTGATATTCAAGAGGTCTCTCAAAAATGCTCGTCACGATAATGCAATTTTTTGCTAACTACAGGTCTCAGATCTCGGACGGGATTAAATAGTAATTACGGATAAAATTTGGGTTTTGCATTGTATAGATAGCTTGCATCGATGTTAACATTTTGTTTCCTTAAAGTGTTTTACTTGCAGGGAAAATAATAATAATATCGTCCTAGAAATGTGAGAGTTCTACAAAAATGTTTAGCAAATGTCATATTACCTGCCATATTTTCAATATATATTATTTTAATTTTCAGAACAAGAAAGTGTATAATTAGTTAAGGAATATAAATAAGTATTCCGCGCCAGTGCAGCGACAGATTCGGTTTGCCATTCTTTGCGAATTAGGGCGTAAGATAAAGTCTATGGAAATATTTAGTGATGACATGGATTGCTGTGCCATTTAATTTTTAATTTTTATTTCTTTTAAAAGAGTCGATTATCGACTGTAGACCGAATTCCAATTTGTTTGCTTTTTGGTCCATCTGCATTATCCATCCAATGCAATTGCTGTATTCTAATATGTCGGCATACATACCGCTATCCATACGACGTCGATTTTTTCCATTAAATATGATAGATCCATATATTTTATATAGTATGTTTCTCACGAAGGCATCCAGAACTGATTCGTTCACTTATGCCATTACCCAAGATTCTGCAGCAATGCATTATAGTTTTGCAATTAAATCGTTTGCTTAAACCGTAATAATACTTTTTTGCATGTAATATTTTTCTTCTAATCACAATGCTGCAACAGGCCACGGTAAATAATAACGTCTTCTACTTATTGAGTTTTCTGTGATTCACTCATATTGCTGGCCCGTCTTTTGGAAGTTTATGCTTTATATTACCAAGTATTACCTGGTGTTGAAACGCTGCTTCAGATTTTCGATTGCCTATGTGGACAATATTGTCTCGAATGTTCTGGCCAAGGTAGATTTTATAGCAACACATATGCGCACATACATAAGCACGTTCTCTATATCCTTTACAATGATGCTATGTTGCAGCATCATTCATATTCTTCACTCTGGTGATAATACAAAATAACACTAGAATCATGATAAAAGAGCCACGCCTTCCATCCATTGCTACGTGATCCAGGTGATTTCTCGTTATTTGATTAGGGGATAATCAAGTTAGTTGAGTTAGTTTATATTTATAACGAAATTTGATGTACGAGTATTCACTATATTGCTTTTCACGCCAATGAAATCAACAAATCTGAATAAATTACCGGTTTTGTAGTTATGTTAGCAGAGTTTTTCAGGGAAATGGATTTATTTCCCCTCCAGGAAAGATGTTGTTTTGTTCATTCATCGTCTCTGTATTCGACGGATGGTATGCAAAAAATCAGAATGATACAAAAATTTCAACGCAATGTAGATTGTGGTTATTCGGGCGCTTACAGGTTTGAATAGTTCAAGTTCACAGCCGAATTCATGACTCTTGGCATGACAGCTGTAGTGCAACACTGTAAATTGTTATAATTTGTACATCGACTGCGAACATGTCCTGTCCTGGATGGCGATAATGTCAGGCTTACATTTTCGAGAACATTCGCTAACTGGATGGAAGCATTTCTCCTGTTGTAAAGAGTTCGGACAATCCATGCTGAAAATCATGTTTCTTATAATGCTTGCGGGTCATCAGCATTTGGTGGGTTCCGTTTCCTCTTTGCGTTTTCATAGATAACTTTTAACTGACAGAAAATGGTAATATCATCCATCAATTCACATTAGCCGCTGCTAGTGATATCAATCACAGAGCAAGCTTGCCTGGGCAAAGTCGATTTGATATGTATTCATGATGGTCTTCTCTTTGTTCCCTAACAAAATATCTCATTTTCATAAAAGAATTTGACCCTCGAAATATCATGGACACAGCAAAGAAATTTTTTTATCATATTGTTTGAAATATTCTGATTTTAGAATATAATTTTTAAATATTAAATAACTTATTTTACATTTCTTTTTTTTTTGTTTTTTTGAATTTTAATTAAACTTGTTAATTATTGCGATAAAAAATCGCAGTTTAAAATATGTGACGCTATTAAAGACATTATAAACATAGTTTCTCGTGTTACCAATTTTATTATTATACTTAACTGCGTACTTGATTTGATCAAATCCAAGATTTCTATAATAAATCTTTAAGCAAAGTTATTAAAATTATTTTATATTGTTCTGAAGAAAACACAAATTGTCTTCATTCTGTGATGGGATGGAATTTATGGTTTATTTTTAGAGATTCCTATAAGTCAATCTTTTCGCGGTACGTTCTATCGTTTGTTTTCCACTCTTTGGCAAAGCTTCTTTCAAAGATTCGAAGAAACTTTGTTCCTAATAAAAATTGCAAAATATTTTCCAAAATTCTTTTGGAATTTTTGACCAAATAAAATACTTGAATTAGCTGTATTTGTGTATTCTCACATTAGATAACTAATACAAAACTTAAGTCAGAAAGGAAATATTGTTAATTTTTAGCTCCTAAACTTACAATGCTATTTATTTGTCTTATTTTCTCTTCAGTATCTTCAGTATCTTTTCCAATTGTCCACTTGTGTTGTCCTAAATACAGACAGTGCGATCTTCGATATCGCAAGTATCGATAAATGTTACTGCCAATGAATAAATGACTTTTAATTTCTTAACCCTTTCAATATTAGAGATGAAAAATGAAACATTTGTTAATTAAATTAGTACACTCGAGATTATTTTCTTCCATTTTTACATAGCACTCATATATATGATATATAATATGATATGATATTGTACTATTAGGCTTAAGAATATATTAACTCGGTTTTCGCTATTAAAAGTGAGAGACGAAAACTGAATACAAATTCGTTATAAATTATGATACTTGATGTTATTTGACTTCTTCAATTATCACCCACATGGATGATTATACCAGAAATTTGTACGTACCAGCCTTAAGTACACATTAACTCAGTTTTCATTGGGTGTTTTTTTTACAAAAACTTCAATCTATCTATTCTATTACTACATATTTCTATTTCTATGTAGCTTTAAATACATACACACACCCACAAACGCTTCGTGCTGAAGTGCCGCAAGGATTCCCATGAATTTATACTGTTGGAACAATACAACACATTGTCCTTTAGGTCATAGTACACGAATGTCGCTTAAATGTTCCGCGATGTGATGGGCTCTTGCTGCCTTTTGCCGAGGTAAACGATGGCAACGATTGGCGTCTTCTTCGCACCGCTGGACTCAAGTTGTAACGAATGTTGGCCTGGACCAAGAGTTCTTTGAATATCTCGACTATGCCGCTGTTTTCCTTTGCAGAACATTCGATATAGCCACAGTGCCAGTCTTCACATACAACCATTTCGGTGACCACATGTTGCATCTGGCGATCGCTTTCGTCGCAGTCCGTCTTATTGCCCACAACGACAATCGGCGGTTTGGTGCCCTTTTGAGTGATGATCTGCAAGATAAGATGGGAATAACGCATTTGAGGGTTAATAGTAATTTGAGAGTGATTGATTTGATTTTGGTGCGTAGTTTTGTAGATCTAAATTAAATTAATGAAAATACTCCTTAAAACAAATTAAGGATTTTTATTTATTGCCTAAAACAAATAAACAAACAAAAATTATTAAAGAACAGCATACGTTTTTACAACAGACCTCTAAGAAGGGTTCTTTTCAAAATCAGGATATTCTTCCGACCTTGTGTTATATGGCCATGGATACGTATAGTGTGCTGCAAATATGGAGAAGGCAGCTCGAGTAAGGAAATCATTCCAATTATGGACGATGGCATAAATGCTGATCACTGGCCTAAAACGAGATCAAAATGCCAAATAGTGACTTAAAAAGAACATGGCAGCAGATGCCGATGTCCTGCTTATAGAGCTATTTAACACCGGTGGCGACGAGTTGATAATAAACATGGTCCATTAACATGTTCTGACTACATGGAAGCATGACCAATGAATGATTTCCAAAGGCGTTTCAGCTATTGCGAAAGCGGTCTTGTTCTCATCTGATATAACATATTTACGAAAGTCTAAAGCTTTTTCTTTGTGAACTGTTTGGACCATATCCATAGGATCTTAAACCTGATGCATAGACAACTGAGCAAATCTGTACGCTGCAGCCGGAGACCAGATCGACATGTGCCACGGCGATTATAAAGCTGCCTTTTACTGCCCGACATGTTGAAAATTGTATGAAGCCATGGAGAAGTTTGGTGTTCCTGTGGTGGATGATGAATAGATTAGAGCGGGTAGTTAAAAAAGTCGAGAGACTTGTATTGTAATGTATGTGTTCTCCGTAATTGAAACGCCAACCGGCACCAAAGAAAACCTCTTATTTTTTGTGTACGTTAATGATATGATCATCCTTGGTCGAAAATTGCATATTAATGTAGACTTTTGATAATGTTCTTAGCTTGCGCATAGACCAAATTACTTGGTTTGTATCCTCCTTAGCCGCAACACCAACTTGAGAAGACTGCAGTAACATCTCGCAGTTTTATGATATGTTAAGGATGACGCCTATAGTTTTCACTGCAACTTTCCTCATAACGATCTCCAAAAATAAGCTAAAGAGGTCGCATGATAGTCTGTTGCATTGCTTTAAACCTCGTTTGTAAAATTATTTAAGAAGATTTTTTTACCTTTCTTTATAAATGACGTATCAATTGTGTCGTATCTTTCGTTGACGTATCTTTCACATATCACACTCGACAATGGATAGAAACAACTGAAACCGCGACAGTACAAACACTTGGATCGTATTTTCTGGACACATAACATAATACGCCCAGATTTGAAACATCGGGCAGGCATTATTTGAAATAAAGAGTATGCTTATCGTCACCAGTTTTATATATCTCTGTCAGTACCCGCTGTTTTGTTATTCCTTACGTGAGATACTGCTATTCTGATCTCATTTTGGGTCGGTGCTGAGTAATCTAACTCTACTGATTTTTTCACTACCATTTCTTCCGATTAAAAAGGAACTATCCTTTATAACGTTGCCAGCACGACTTATAATTGGCCGCAGAATTGCCATATATGTTACAGTTTTTCCTAAGGTACCCAAGTCTACTTTTTACCGTGGTTACCATCGAGAATTGGAGGCGTTTTGTCGTATTAATAAGGAGAATTCGTTAGATTTGGCTATCTTCCAATGCTCTGTTTTTTATACTTTCATCGGAAGAAATAGGAGCATGTACATATCACTTGATACGTGAAAAATGTGGAACCCAAGAGGAAATGTTTGAATTACCTAGAATTTTTTTGACCAAATATTTGTCATGATTTTCGTGGACACGATAACTGTCGTAATTCTTTAGAAAACTTCTTAAAACTTTCCTAATATTTTGCAAATCGTAAGCAGGGACTATAAATAAGCTATATCGACCCATATAACCGAATATTGCAAAATATTACTACAACTGCCTCAAGCATTGAGAAAGAGTTATCCATAGTGAGATTTTTTCCAACAAAATGACGCCACTTTAGCAGAAAAAAATTCTGGTTTTCCTCTAACAGAGTTAATATTGTGGAGCGTTAATTAGATCTATAAGCGTAAGGAACTCGTAAAAAATTTTGAATGAGACTATTCACTCTTGTCCAGTTTTTTCCTCTTCCACGGCATCCTTCGTCCTTGTACGCGATTATTTTACCTATTTCGTATTCTGTCAAACTTTTTCCTCGCGGCATGTCTTTTTGATTACTGAATATGACCACATCTTCACAAAAATAATAATGATCTTATCGCACTCACTAATTGAACTTGGCATTATAATTATGAAACACTATAAAAACAGTACTGTTATTTGCACAAATCCCAAAGTTTGTGTGCATTGTTGTTTCGCCCAAACAAGTATTTTGGTAGAACATCATAATAACAAAAAATTTACCGTTAAGCATATAAAGCAAATTTATGGGTGGCTTTACAAATATGAAACGCACCTTTTTTTTTTTTTTTTTTTTTTACTGTAGGATAATAATATATATATTAATATAAGTTTTAACAAGTTACGCCCCAGCGTCTAAAATAGACATTATAGAGTATTATCTGTCCATATCATCGCTAATAGAGAATATGAGTGCTGTATACGCTATATATTTTCTGTTTAGTGGATTTTTGAAGCAGTTCCAAAAGTACCTGGTAAATTAATTTCACGTATGAAGCGAAACTATTCACATAGAAGGAAAATTAACGTAATGACTATATATCTTTATTCTGTGTTTGGAAATGCTAAAATCTGTTTAAAGGCTTTCATTACATGGAAAAATTAAGATTACAATTTAAAATTTAGCTTATGCAATTTTCGTTAACTTGTGATAGTGTGAATATCTGAGAAAAGTGCGTCGTATGGTAGAGATCGTGGTTATGGGCTTGAAAATATAACATTTGATATGTAATGTAGTTTTGGCTTATGAATTGTATAAGCGAAGTTTCAAACCCCCAATGTAATTTGTTGTAATTAATGTCCCAACTTACAAGAAATTATTGCATTGGTCGGCACTGTGGGGTTTAACTCTGGCCACCAATGGGTTAAATAATATAAAATATGTTTAAAATTATAGTCGCGTAAGTAAGAGGGTTGCGATATTGTTTTTAGTTTACGATATTTGGTTTATTTGTTTTCAGTTAAACATTAATTAAAAATTAAATTAATATAGTGCACTTCCACGCAACGCAGTGTAATAGCACACATATTTTGATAACCGTTAATTTCATTAACAAATTGGTTCATCACACGAAAAGATAAGTTTTTAATTTGTTTATCTTTAGTTCGGTTGGTGTATTAGAACTTTGTTTTTATGTTTATTCAAGCTGTAGACCATTTGAGCTTTTTGCAAGGTTTGATTCAATAAAGAAGTTTTGGCAAAATGATATTCTCACGACGACAAGCTGCCTATATTCTTGTTCACAAATTGGTAAATTTGATAATTTATTCACAGTCTTTACACCAAGTCCGTTAATCAAGTTAATTAATTATATTGACGCGGTAACAGTAGCGCCTGCCAAAAAATACTGTATTTGGTTCGTATCTGAATGCTGAATCCAATAATTTGTTAACAAGTTTTAAAGTTAAATAAAAAGCCTTAAATTATTTCACGAATCGGTGAACATCATCAGCATTGTTAAGCCGTTGGGTTTGTCTTTATGTTTCCATATGGCAACGTTTTGGCAAATGGACGTAACTCAGCGAAAAAACGATTTACGGTACACAATCATCAAAAAATCGTATCCCCAGCATGTGTTTTACGGTCTGTACTCGCATACACTTATTTAATAGCCTTCCACACTTTCTTATTTCTTCGAAAATTTTAAGTAAACCCCAATTAAACGTAACGTAGACAACACTTCTTTCTCCTTTCTCCTTTCATAGAAATCATAAATCATCTCTATAAGCTCCAATCAACCAAGAAATTTCCTTAATATTCTCTGTGAGCATTAGGAAGAATAGAGGAAGAATTTTTCACCTCATTCCTAGTGTTGCATTATCCTGCCACATGTTGGCAACTGAAGTGGGGTATTTTAAACGTAGATGGAGGGAATACCATCTCAAGTTCCACTCTACTGTCATAAATAAATTGCTGCTGTTATGTTGTTTTGAACTTCATAGATTTTCTTTGTCTGTCTTGGTTTCCAGAAAAAAAAACAAACATATCGATGAATTGAAAGAGAAAGTTTCAATACAACTTTTTACTATCACTTTTATTATCAACATGTTTTTGCAAAATATTCCTCGGTCGTGGCTTATAGTCAGTACTCAGAGCAATGCGATTTTATGTAAGTCCTATGTGGGGTTAATATAGCATTTGAATGTGAGGCCATTTTATCTTAAATGATTTGGAAGTGACTTCTTTCACTTTGAAATTGCTTAACGCATTAGTCGATTTATAGACACTTTAAAGAAAATTTATGCAGTTAAACAAAAATTTATAGCAGCAACCGTAGAATCTAATAATAAATTACAGTGCGTCTCAAAAGAATACATATGTTTGTTTAGCTTACAGCGTGAGCATAGCGAATCCGAGCGAAGTGGGAATAAACGGTGATTTTTTAAGATTTAAAATTTTTCAGGTTGGCAGCATTGGTTGGTAATTGCATCTATAGGTATACGTCATCTGTCAAAGTGAAAAGTGTACAGTACAGTACAGTGTACACTGCCATTTCATAATGGAATGACGAATGGCCTACCACAACGTCTAATTTTTGGTGAATGGGTCTTACAAAAGCTCAATGAAAATCCGCTGTTATATCGAAATATTGTGTTCAGCGATGAGGCTCATTTCTTGCTGAACGGATACGTAAACAAGCAAAACTGTCGCATCCGGAGTGATGAACAGCAACATGCCATACATGAATTACCGATGCATCCCGAAAAAACGACAGTCTGGTGTGGTTTATGGGCTGGTGGTATCATCGGTCCATCCGACCGTGGAAGAAACGTTACCGTCAACGGCGTACGGTATCGAGCCATGATACGCGATTTTTTTTGCCCCAATTGGCTGAGTTGAACTTGGTTGACATGTCGTTTCATCAGGACGGTAAAACATGCCACGCTGCTCGTGAAACAGTGGATATGTTGAAGAATGAATTTTGTTAGCAGCTTGATTTGGCCTTGTGAGTTGGCCCCAAAGATCTTGCGACTTAACGCCTCTTGATTATTTCTTGTGGGGTTATGTTAAGTCGTTAGTCTATGTGGACAATCCGAACACTATTGAAGCCTTACAGGATAACATAGCACGCGTTATTCATGGAATACAGGCCGAAATGCTCGAAAAAGTGACGAAAAATTGGACGCTCGGAATGGACATTTTGAGACGGAGCAGCGGACAACGTTCACATGAAATTATCTGTAAACATTAAATGACAAATACCAGTTTATCGATTCCATTAAAAAATTTTAATATATGATGCAAATTTGAGTGTTTTATTCGATTTTTAAAAAAACTACGATTAAAAAATCACCCTATATGTCAATCGGTAGCCTGGCTCTTGGGAATACAGTTGTCAATTCAACATCGCGTAAAAATCCTAAACATTTTGTTCAAATATCGCCACACAGTAAGTGGTTTTGGAAAAAAAAATGGAAGTAAATCTGCAGTTTCTAAACAGGTGGTTCGATTTTGATAAAATTGCATATGGCTATAGCAAATGTGTAATTGAAGTTTAACTTCTTAAATGTTTATCCGATTTAAAAATTAATTTTACCCTGTAAGTATTTCTCCAGTTGAGACTTTAAAAAAAACATTGTTTTATGTATGTTTTATCTTTTAAACTCTAGGAGTTATTCGACTTTTAAATAAAAATATTTATTTTAGCGAAAAAAAAGTTTTACGATTGTATTTTTAACTTTTTTTTATAGTATTAATGACAAAATTCTAAGTTTTTATAAAAAGAGAATTAAAGAATTAAACAAAATTCTAAGTTTTTATAAAAAGAGAATTAAAAAAAAGAAGCACTTTAGTAAAGAATTACACGCAAGTAAAGATAAAAATTAAAAAAAGTGGATTTCTCGAAATTTTTATGTGAAAAAAGTACTTACATTCTTTTAAAATTATAAAATGTTAAAACCCTTATCAAAGTTTAAAGTCCGACGTGTTTGATTCAACGTATTTTATTTGAATGAATTGAAAATTGTCTCACTGACAAGAAACATGAAATATAAAACCAGTTTACTATTCCATTTATACGTTTGATTGTTACAGTATTTATATGATCCAGTAATTTATGTATAATAATCTGCTGCTCAATCAATACGTATACCAAATTCTAAATTTAAGTTGTAACAGTCTGCAGGCTTCAATATGCTTCTGATTCTGTAACACATTCGTTAGTATATCTACTGCATTTTTTCCGATACCACAAATTCCACTTCGATATCCTTACTGATAAATTTCTCCCGCAGATAATGATAATTGATATTAGCATGTTTGATTTTCTCTGCACCATTGGGTTCTTTCCCATAAATAAAGCACAGTGATTATCACACAACAATGAAGTCAGTCCTTAATCAATGTTCGTTCGAAAATCACTTCTTCTGTGCCTTGGCATAAAGCAATGTATTCAGCCTCCATAGTACTTAGAGCTGTAAAATTTTGCTTTTTAGACTCCCACAATATTGCCCCGCCTGCAATAAATATAACGTAACCATTGTAGGACTTCCGATCATTTGAATCACTGCCCCAATCAGCATTTGTGAAGCATTTAAAATCTTCATTATTATGGTTATACGTTATTTTACCTCTTGTGTTTTTCGCTGCATATCTCAGCACATGTTTCGCTGCTCGTAAATACCCCTCATGTGGAAGAGAATTAAACTAGAAGAATTCAACTGGCATAACTTCGATACAACGTGCATTATATATGTACAGCTTTGAAATTATAGCTAGGTACATTACACCACCCATTAGACTTTGATAGGTTGTTGTTAACATCCTTGCAATCTTTCCTAATTTCTTGCATCACTACTCCATTAGCCCAAGGATTTGCTGCTAGCTTACTATTTGCTATTCCCCATCGTTTTAGCAATTCTTTCGTGTATTGCTCCTGATGTACTACTATGTCTCTGTTATCTTCGCGATTTATTTCCATTCCCAAATAGGTCCAGAAATAGGTTCACGATCCATAGTATTTACATGTTTGTGGAATGTATCGATGACATCTCCCATCTCCTCTCGCTCGAGCACGCCAACAACATGTCATTCATATAAAGCGTCAGTAAATTTAGCTTTGGTCCTGCTCTCGTGACATACGAGTATACACACGAATCTTATTTGCACATTTTGAAATTCATTTGGAACAAGATATCGGTTACTTTACAGTTTCAATCACGTGCCGCTTGCTTAAGTCCATACAAAGACTTCATCAGCTTGCACACTTTGTCACTATTTTAACCATTCTTGAACATTTGAGGCTGAGTTATATACACTTCATCTTCAAGATTTCCATTCAAGTAGACAAAAACTTTACCAACGTCCTTAACTAGCAGATTGTGTTTCGCTGCCAGCGCCAGAATTAAGCTGATTGTTGAATATCGAACTACAGTTGCATACGTTTTTTGATAATCGACGTTATACCACTGCGAACAACCTTGCGCTGCAAGTCGTGCCTAATACTTTCCGATTGAACCATCTGGTTTTCGTTTCAACGAAAAATACCACTTGCACCCAATGATATTCTTTCCGCTTGGTCTGTCTACAAGTTCCCAAGTGCTATTTCTTATAAGGGTTTCGTATTCCTTTTGCATTGCATCTCTCCAGTTCTCCGCGTCTTCAGAATTTAAAGCTTCAGCCACAGTTTTCGGACCTTCAATAACTGAGTTTAACATCTCAGAACTAGTTTCCATACAAAATATCTTTCTTGGTCTATCTCTGTTGCCAGTTGGAAGAATTCTTGGTGTTCTCCTCTTACGGTTGCCTTCGACTGTGACTTCTCCGTCTAATATTTCAGAATCAGAGCCATTCATAATTTCTTCTAATTTTCAAGGAATTTCATGCAACGGGTTTTCCGAACGTCGTCCCGTAAAATTTCTACGCAAAATAAATCTTCATTGCCTTCAACCTTCGGAATCGTGTTTTCAAATGATTCCTCAAAGAAATTCACATTTCTTGCTACCACAATCTTCTTCGTTTGCATGTCAAACAATACGTATCCTTTTGTTGCATTTTGATAGCCAACAAACTTCATCTTGACACGTTTCGGTTGAAATTTACTGTCTTTCCTTTTTGGTACTTTAAACAAGGCTACCGCATCACAGCCAGACGTCTGAAGATGTGGTACAGAAGGCTTTCTTCCAAACCGTGTTTCGTAAGGGGTTTTGCCTTCAAGAAGCTTTGTGGAGCATCTATTGCGTATATAAACTGCAATCAATCAATCAATCAATTGTGGTAATTTAACGTGGGTCTCGCGTAGCCTTACTCACGGTGTGCCATCACACATGGGATTGTTTTTTTATTTGTATTTCTGACAGTCAGCGTCCCTTTGGCAAACTCAGACTAATTCCGGAAGGATTAGTCGAAGCACCTTTGAGATAAAAAGCATATCCCCTTGGAAAATTTCCTCAGGGCTTGCTTCCTCTCTCAGCCAAAGTACCTTTGAAGTCATTGGTATGAAGTGAATTTCCTCCCGGTTAGGAGTGAGGCCTATCTAGACACCTCAATCTAATCGACGAAGAACAGTGTTTTCCAAGTTCCCGCATTACCTTCATGGGAACGTGATGTAATGTAAGATCACTGACAACACTTGTTCTCTTAACTACAGCCAGCACAATGCTCCCGCCAGGGGTCCTACGCCACGTGCTACCAGAAAATAAAACCCTCTGGTCAGGGTTTCGCAGACAAAAACGGCTCCAGTTTCGCTACATCATGGAACTGGTCGTCCATCGTATACGTTTGAACGAATCGCAGACATGCACCTGCAACAGGTCGCAGCTACACGCCCTTGTACTATGCAAACGCATACAAAAAAGAGGGATGTTGCTACAACACACATTCACATGCATCGTACATTGTACAATACATATGGCAGTGCATCTCCGCAACATAATCCCTAATCTCTAACAGCAAACAAACCTACCCTAACACTCTCTCCTATCCCAACGCTTTGCCAACAAACTGTCTGCAAAGTGACGTGCTTCGGCCAGCCTGTTTGTTGAAGATAACATGTCCGTCACCTCCCAACTGTTCCCAACAATCACAATCCCTAATGCGCCAATGCTTTCAGTCCTCTATCTGATGCCCACAGTTACAATAACTACTTTCGGCCAGACCTCTTTTGAATAGAAATTCGTTTAAAGAACCATGCCCCGTCAATATGAAGCCCAGACTCAAGTTCAAACCAAAGTCAGTATTTCCACCGAAGAAGCAAACGTCCCGCACGAAAGCGTATGTGGCTCTGCTCTTGTGCGACTAATTCCATCTGGATTGCCATCCCCCAAAACTACTCTACTCTCTGCCCTACTTACGTTTTTTATGGTCTCTATATCCCTCACAAGATCCATATCAGCCACCGAGCATCCTCTCTTCACCCAGAAGCTAACTGCTCGACGCAGAACCTCTAAGTCAAAGAGGACAGCTCCCATCAAAACCTGCAGGGCATCCGTGGAAACCATTCTGCACACAGGTATGACTGTATTAAACGTAGCTGCAGTATTAATTGCTTCACCCAATGAACTTGGAGGCAAACTAGATGCTTTCAGAAGACATCTTACCATTTCCACAAAAGTTTTGTTTAGCCTTTCAGCTACTCCTTTCTGCTAGGGACTGTAACTGATAGTCGTTTGATGGTAAAATACCCCTGAAATTGAGTGTTTATGAATTCCTTACCATTATCGCTACGAACTTTTTTAAATTTCCGCTCAGTCTTCAATTCCGCCATGACAACAAAAATTCTTGATCATTTCGAATGCATCTGATTTCTTCTTTAAAAATGATATTGTGATATATCTTGAGTAATCATCTATTATCGACATGAAATACGCTTCTCCGCCTAGAGAGCTAACGCCCATTGGGCCGCGTAAATCAATATGGACCAACTCCAAAACATCCTTAGAGTTACTATTTCCACAGCTTGGTTTTGTATACGACCTATGTCATGCATTCGAAATTTTTAGGTTTACTTCGATTCTGATCTTCGATTTTGATCTCGGCTTTTGCATCTGTCACAAGCCTACCATCTTTTAACGATGCACTCAAACATTGGTTGCCTTTGGTATTTTTCAAAACACCTCCGTTCCCAGAAAACACGACTAAATTACAAGCTTTGATTGCCTTGCTTATGGAAAGGAAATTGCAGTGCAAATCAGGCACAAATAATGTATTGTTAAGAGTAACCGTAGAATATTTCGTCCTCAACTTTATGCTGCCAATTCCTTGTGCGTATATGGTCTCAGCTGACGTTAATATAACCGTTTGCTCCTTTTTTTCCAATGTTTCAAAATGTTCCATGTTCCTGCAAATATGCGACGTTACGTCGCTGTCAAATATCCATAACTTGTTAATGACTTTATTGGAACCAAACAAGGAATAGGCGACGTCGTTTGAACAATTTTAATATTACGCTCGTTGCGAGAGTTTTTATTCTCTTTCTGTTTTGCAAATCGTCTTTGATTGTCGCTACCATTGCTGCTGTGAACGTTATTTCTGCAATTGACGTCCTTTCTCAAGCCAGTACGCTAAGAATTGGCCGCAAAAACGTTTTCTTCAGTGTATCCTTGTTTCTTTGCCTTTTGTTCTTCTTCCAAAATGTTTCTTATAAGACTTTCAAGTGTCGGTAGAGCATCTGTGCTTTCTATGGCTACTACAAAATTCTGAATATTGTCTGGAAGAGAGCACAGCATAAATCAATTGTTAAAAATTCGTTAATTTGAACTGTCATTTTCTTCGCGCGTTGGCACGAGGCTCAACGAAATTGTTGCAAATGCCTTTTGATCTGCAACTTGCCATGCAACGTTGCCAGGATCTGCCTGCGGACACGGGATGAAACCAGTTTACTCTTCTATTTATACGCTTGATTGTTACAGTATTTATAAGATATAGTAATTTATAACATAAAACAATCTTGATGAGAAAAGTTGTAAAGCAAACTTTTTTCAAAATTTGAATTTCTTTAAAAAGAACCAGAACCTACCGCATAGGACTTATTTGTAATTGAAATATCAACTTTCAGACACAGATTCCCTAAACGCACCACTGGTATCAATAAAAGGAAACCTGGTTTTTATGTAAGAATTTTTCGCCTGCCAAATGCTGCCAAAAAAACTAAAAAAATCCCATTATTGGAAATTTTTTAAGTAGTTTTTTTGGGAGTTATGACATTTCTAGTAATAAAATAAGTAAATAAAATAAGCAAATAGTATCCATATTCATTTTCAAGGTCTCGTAATCCAATTCAACTGGTTTTCAAAATTGGTGATTACAGGCTCGTCACTACTGAAAGTGAAATGGATTTAGGTGTTGTTTTTGATGCGGCGCTGACTTTCATCTCACATATAAATTATATTATCTCTAAAACTTATTCTGTATTAGCGTATATTAGAAGAAATTGTCCCGATTTCACTGATCCACATACTTAAAAAGTAGTGTATACTTCCTATGTGAGAGCAAAGTAGTAATGTGCCTTTTTGTTTGAAGTCCCCTTTGTAAATATATTAAGCATAGAAAGAATTCAGCGGGTCTCTCTGAAATATGCTCTTCAATTAAATTTGGTCATTTTGTGCCTCCTTATAAAGGATGGTGCAAAAGTAACGTTAACGGTCATTCGGTTTTAATTCGTGAACCAATTGCATCTCATATGGGAAAAGATGTAACATATGTAAAATTCTTTGCAAAGACCGCCTAGACATCTCTAACTGCTGAGAACGTCGCCTGGTGAAAGTTTCGGGGTTTTCCCCAATACTTGCTTGCGTTCGAGCAATGGTCACTTCATTTTGAACTGCACGAGATCTTCCAGCACGCGTAAGATCAAAGGCAGCCCCTTGCTGCCCAAAGCGCTGAACCAATCGGTAAATTGCTGGAGCGCTAGGAGCATTTCGAACATGAAAGAAATTTCGATATGATCTGAATAATGGAATGCTGACTCTCAAAGTAAAATTGAACAATTTTGCTTCTTTATTCTGTGCTGAGCTTTTCCGTCATAGATATCCAAGTATTATTCAGTTAATTCAGTAAAGAGACGAAAAAAAGACAAACAAAAAATGTATTCACTGATCAAATCTTAACGTTACTTATGCGCCACCCTATATTTGCAAATGCTGGTTACTGGGTTTACAGCCATTGCAATATCGCCGTATTTATCATACCTTGCTATTTGTATTCGATATAATAGCTGGTATAATTGATTGTTCTGAATTATTGTCGCTTATATCGTTTTATGTTCCGCCAAGATCACTTAGATATCATTATATAGTGCTTCGAGTCGCGGATTTATTGAATTCATTATCCTAAATGGGATTGCATGAAATGAATACCCAATTCAACACCTAGAGTTTTGTATGTCAAGAAATAACTTTAAACTGTTCCTTTTTAAGTATTTAAAATAAAATAATGTAGCTTTGTGAAATACTCGCATGTTATGTCAATTCTTAGTCTGTATTTATAATAAAAAATGTTATGGTTTCATCATTACATTCTTACGAAAACTGAGTTCAAACCATTTCCTCCACTTTGTATTCAAACAGTCTTCCACGAATTCTACAACCTATTACAATTTTGTACATTTCTGAAAAGTACGAGTAGACACAATTTTCAACACACTGATTTACTCGTACAATATGTCTACTTTATATTTCTCACGTGTAAAATTGTTAGCACAAATGTAGCATCTCGTAGTAAAATTGATATTTTCTGCTATAAAGAGATAGTATCGTCATCATACGAGTACCTAACGTTTGAGTGAAAGATAAGAGTATGGCAATAAAATCTTATTTTTCAGTTTCACAGTTTATTTGATACCTTTGTGTCTGTACACATAGGAACAGTTTTTTTTGATGTAAAAATTACCTGCAATGAATATACTCGTATGTACGAGTATGTACAGGGTGGCCCAGAATGGACGAAGTGGTGTGAATTCCTTATAACTTTTTTATTATACTTTTTTTTTTTCTTTTTAGTATTTTGTAAAGAAGACTTGGGGAATTTATAATGGAGCAATACACAACTGAACAACGTGCCCAAATCGTTGAAATTTACTTTGTAAATCAACGGTCCATTGTGTTGACTCAGCGTGCATACCGTCGTCAATTTAATGTGCGGGTTGCACCCTCTCAGTCAGCAATAAACCGTCTTGTTGCAAATTTTCGAGAACAAGGAGCAGTAAGGAACCTTCCTGGTGCTGGCAGACGACGAACGGTGCACACGGATGACAATATTCAAGTGGTACAGGAGAGTATTCAGAAGGATCCACAAACATCAACCAGAAGACGTTCGACACAACTTGGCATCTCAAGAGGGTCGCTGCAACGAATTTTGCATAGCATAAGAATGTTTCCATACAAAATTCAAATTGTCCAAGAATTGAAACCGACAGATTACCAGCAACGACTTGACTATGCAATTTATTTCCAGCAAAAAGCACAAGAGAATCCTAATTTTATTCATAACTTAGTTATGAGTGATGAAGCCCATTTCCAATTAAATGGGTTCGTTAACAAGCAAAACTGTAGGATATGGGCTACGGAAAACCCGAGAGTACTTCATCAACGACAATTACACCCAGTTAAGTGTACTGTTTGGTGCGGTGTTTCTTCAGAAAAGATCATTGGCCCATATTTTTTTTGAAAATGAACGAGGTGTTGCCATTTCCATCAATGCTGATCGATATCGGGCCATGTTGGAAAATTTTGTAAGTCCAGCCGTGGAAAACCATCCGCAAATATGGTTCCAACAGGATGGAGCCACAGCGCACACTGCGAGGGCCACAATGGCTCTTTTACGCGACATATTTGATGAAAGAATAATTTCACGTACAAGCAATTTTAATTGGCCTCCGCGTTCCCCGGATTTAACCGCTCCAGACTTTTTGCTTTGGGGCTATTTAAAAGGGAAAGTTTATGTTAATAAGCCCAGGACTATTGACGAATTAAAATCCAATATTCGAGACGAAATTAACAACATAACACCGGAAATTTTGCGAAAGGTCATGGAAAATGTGTTGGAAAGAGCACATTTGTGCGAAGCAGAAAATGGCCACCACTTGCGGGATATCATTTTTAATAACTAATCTAAAAATATCCCCCTAAAATTGACTGTATTTAAAAAAAAATTAAAAAAAATATGTCTTAAATAAAAAGTTATAAGCAATTCACACCACACCCTGTATAACAACTTGCGATTCATATTTGACATCAGTTGTAATTTTTTATTCTATTCTATTTTCTATTCCATTCTATTTGAATATTAAAAATTTAACTTCGAGATAAGGTCAATCTTGTATTGCAATTTATTGAAAATAAACATCAAATTAAAGTGGGTAAATCTGAAATTGTACAAATAGGAAATTGTGTAAAATCGTTTAACAAAAATTGAAAATCCGTAACTAGCTCCATTACGAAATTCCAGCAGAAATATTCTGAATGGCTGGAAAAAAATATGGAACTCAAAGTTTGTAAGCAATACGAGGATTTGGGTCCAAAATCTAAAAAAAACCTGTGTCAACCTCACCTTAAACTATGACCGTTGAACAATGTTCCAATACATTTAGGGTTATGTTACATGAAAAAAAGAACATGAGACTATTCAGAGACTATTGCTATATATATAAAATATATAAAATTGCTGATGTTCCTCCAAGTGCGTCGCCTAGATGACTGAAACGAATTCTTAAAAACGTACCAACACCATCTTATGATGCAGCTGGGACTTAGTTGAGATGATTATAGAACTTTAAGAAAGGCATTAATAGAAAATGGTGTCGACGTTTTACGAGAGCTGTTTTTATTTATTATTTTCAGATAGGAAAAATTGTCAATGGCGAACATTATGCTAATTTATCGCAACATTTATGTGGTGAAATTGTGGAAAAAAGGACGCATTTGGCGAAAAGGAACATGTTGTTGCTTCAAAACAATGCTCCAGTATACACATTTACTATTGCCATGGCCAAAGTGAATGAATTAAAGTTCGAATTGCTTCATCACGGACCTTATTTAGCTCCCTCAGACTATTTCCTATTTCCAAACTTAAAAAGAACATCTCGGTGTTAAAAGATTTGCCAGCAATGAAGAGGTGGAGTCTGGGGTTGATGGTTATTTCAAGGAGTTTGACAATTGTTTCTATAAGCAGAGTATAGAAGCTTTGAATATCGCTGCAAACTAGTGTATCGAGCTAAGAGGTCATTATGTTGTCTTCTTTGTTAGGTCGACTAATTTTGGGACCGCCCTCATAGCGCACTACAGGAAATAAAGAAAGCTATTATAGCATCTCCTTTTGAAGTTACAGATCGAAGAGCAAGGTCTTCACTTTACTCGAAAACACAACATCAAGGATTGTTTCACTCTTTGCCACAGAGCAGTTGAAAAAAAGTAAATAACTGTGATCTGCTACTAATATGTAAATGGGGATGTGATGGCTTATCATTGTTTTCAGAATACAAACAAATTAGCGCAAGTAAAACACATTTTGAATACAAAAGTGTATTTATGGCATCTTTGATTACATTAAGAATTCGCAGATTGACTAAAAGTGATTCCCCTTCAACTAGTCTTGAAGATGTTTGGATCAATTCAACTCCCGGATCGAAATGCGTTTGTGGACAAATTAGCTTCAGATACACAAAGGGGTAAAGATTTCAACAGCAGACTTAACTCATAATATTGAATCAGAAATCAAATGTATGGAGCCCGTTTTAATCGAAATAAAAAATTATTGCTTTACAATTTCTTTTGCCACGAAATTAACTATGATCGACGGAAAAGTAAGCAATGGCGTAACCGGAAAATTATTCAATTGGTGTTATTTCATTGCTGCCAAAAAAATCACAATTTTCAAATATATCTAAGAAAAGAGTAAGTGGCCAAATTCGGAATATCTCCTCTACATGCCCTTATACGATTTTTGGAATATTTTCTGAGCATACGATTTGAAGTACAGGAGTTTCCAAGAAGACAGAAATAAATTAGTTAAAAACAATGTAGAATTGATGAACATGAGAGCTAGCAAAGAAAGACGAATTCAAAAAGAATTTAAAAAGCAAACCAGATTAAGCATTGACAAGCCACCACGCAAGATATGGGAATATAGCTGGGCGATTTTTGAAATACTTTCAAACAACCGCAAAAATAATCGGATTCAATATGGAATTGATTCAAACAGTCAATATCATTTTAATGGCAATAAATAACACACAAAAAATAAATTCAAGAAAATCTTGCGAGTATTCCGCAGAAATGTTAAAATTGCTCTTTACGCCATATCCTTGGAAAAAATTACATCAATAGTGCATAAATTGTTATGTAATGAACAAATAATCAAAGAAAATAATATTCTTCCCTTAGGAGAATTTACAGAAGAATCAAGAAATCGAAGCTTCAAGGACGTTTATATACATCATTGTACAAAAAATTGAGAAAAATCGACTTTTTGGAATTTTTAACTTTAATTACGTTTAACTATTAATTAAGTGCTTCTTTTTTTTAATTATTTTTTCTAAATACTTAGAATTTTGTTATTAATACAACGAAAATACAGCAGAGAGTAGCTACAAAAAGAGAAAAAAAAACATAAAAATTTTTAGTAGAATAACTGCTAAAGTTTAAGAAATAAAACATACATAAAGCAATATTTTTTGAATGTCTCAACTAGAGAAATACGTACAGGGTAAAATTTCTGGCATAGTGGCGTAGCCTCCTTTAGAAGTACAAGTTAAAACTTTAACAAATTTAAAATTTTAACTCGACTACATCTCTGCTGTAGCCATATGAAATTTCATCAAAATCGGACCGTGCGTTTAGAAACTGCAGATTTATTTTCAAATGTTTTTTAAAACCGCCCGCTGTGCGTTTTAATATTGTGAAATTACGCACAAATTTAAATAATACGAAAAGAGGATAATTAGGTTATCAATCTTAAATCTTAAACTAATAATTAAGTATTTAAAGTCATAAGAATTAGATAAAATTAGATTTGTTCGTAATTTTGTAGTTTTTGTTTGATATAAGTATATCCTTTAATTACCTGAAATTTTGATATTCACGTATCCAAATTTTATAGCGGAATTTCAAAATGTTTCGAAGAAACGACAATCTTAATTTTTCGACTTTTAAAAAAGTGGTTTTCTGTCAAATTTCCCTCCAGCTGAAATGTCTTTACTAACAAAATACGATGTTAGTTATGAGTCAAAATTTAAAATAAATTTAGCATACGACCTCGAGGGATAATTTTGACGTTTAATATAAAAGTTTATGATAAACTAAGTATATAATTAGTTGGTATTAGTTAGTTATATTGAGGCAGTAACTTTTCGAATGGTATTACAATTTAATAATAATACATTGCTTTTTTATATCCTTTTAGAGGACATCCTATCCCCCAATATATAATAACATTTTTATTACATCATCGCACATTTAAATATTGACTTGATTATCTAACGCATGCAAGCATGAAATGTGAGAATACAAATTAGAATTCCAGTATTTTTATGCAAAATGATCGGAAAAAATTATTGAGAAAAAAATCGTCATTCCATTCTACCCTTGGAGGTAAAATTGTCAAAATGGTGACAAATTGTTAAAGTTGGCAGCCATGAGCGGGCAGCACGTTGGGCGTGCGAGAGTTTTACAAAAACGTTGGTTCGACGACTGTAGCGCGTAGAAGATTTTGCAATAGTCGAGGTGTTGGCTATTTAAATGATGCGCCAAATATTCTTACAATAAGCTTGAATAGACCGGTAACATTAATGGAAAACCCAAAATCCGGCAATTAAGGGCATCAAGAATTGTAGAAATCGCTGAGAGTGTTAATCAGTCTGTTCGTAACGATCCGAGATACCTTTAAATGTCTATAAATGGACAGCTCATACAAAATGCAATTACTGCAAGAATTAAAGTTCTAGAGATGCCAATCAGAGGTTTGACTTCGTAAGCCATACAAATGAACGCTTTTCAATGCTTACCAAAATCTGGTTTTCGGATAAAGCTCGGTTTCATCTTAGTGTATACGTAAATAAGCAGAACTGCGCTAGAACGAATACGAAACGCAAGCGTCAGAAGCCTCTTCATAGGCCTAAAGTGATCATGTAACTTTTACTTTTTTAAAGTTGGAAGGTCCAACTCGTCTCTGCCCCAAGTCCGTAAAATATTCCCTGGCATATTGATCTCCAGTAGAGGTGACGGTGAAGTTTGTGTCAATAAACTAACTTCACTGGCGTATTTGAAAAAATAAAACCGACACGAAACGGCAGCCATCACGGAGTATACCTACTGAGACGACATATCAAATTTTGCTGTTCGCTTAAATAAGAGTCGCAAACGCGGGGTTTACGTTTTACGTTTATAACGGAATGGTATCGTTTCGAGAACATTACTATAAAGGGTTAGGCAACCAAACGACTAGTGACAGCGCGCTCATTTTTTGACAAGCGTCAGTATGTTATGTTTTTGTTTGGCTAAAAAATCACAATTAGCAATGGCACCACAACATTTATATGTGAACAAAATGTTTGTATATCGAATCATTACACGCTACAATGATACTGGTGGCATCAAAAAACATTATGGTGGTGAACATCCAATAACAGCAACAGTCGGAAATGGTTCGAAAAACGGAGGCCAGAAGTGAACGTAATCCGTGATAACACACTGTTCAATTAGTGACAATTTTAATGTGTCTGTTCGTTGCATGAGGTGCATATTAAAAATGAACTACAATTGAGGATCTACAATTCACCTAGGCAGTTCGTCTTTTCGGTCTTTTATGATGAAAAAATTTGTACGGTTCAGTAATACGTAAACTAAGAAAAGAATTGTGCATGGTTAGAGCGCAAATCAAAAGGCAACTTAGACCAACGAATTGTTCTGCGGAAGCGAGCACCTGCATCAGTTATGATTTGGGATGCGGCAACTGATACAGGATGCTCATCACTCGTTTTTATTGTACAGATCGTAAAGATGTATCAACAAGTCCATTATGAAAAGATTTTAAAGATGTTTCCTCACCTTGGGCACGAAAATAATTCAGTAGAAATCATTGGACGTTTCAACAAGCATCGGCAGAAAAAAGTTCAAGAGTCTTTTCTTTACAACAATGGCCACCATATTCCCCGGACTTAATGCCGATGGATTTTTCCATGTGGTCGATTCAACTCAAAAATATGAGATAGTCCACGCTTTACAATTGCTCTTCGCGGAGAATAGAACAAAAAAATCCATCACGCCACATTCGTGCAGCGTTTGAATCCTTACTCGACAGACTGGGTGCTATTATCCGCACTAAAGTTGGCTACATCGCATAATAACATTTTTTTCTTAAAATTTGAAATATTTTTGCGATATATTGAAGTTTTTACAAATAAAAAAAAATTAAAATTGTCACCATTACAACATTTTTTAATTGATAACACTTAGAGCGCCGACCCCTGTCCATGATCCCACAGGCACTGGTACTCAGTACGATAGCTCTTTTTGTAGATTTATAAAGTTCAACAGTTGACTTAAATTATTCCGACTTATGGGCGCTATTTAATGGTGTTTACGGTAAATCCAAAATTGTATCATCTAGACCAAAATATGGAATTAAATTGCAAAAATTAAAGAAAAACATTTTCAACTCCGCTGATGAAGAAACGTAAAAGTTGGCCAATTAAGAAAATATTTGGGATTATTCTTGCTTTCTATTTATTTCCATGATTAATACCTTCCAGTACTGAAAACTCTAGTCATGCGTTTCAATTTTTTTTTGCCTCGTAAAAATGCTAAAGGAAATTTTTGCGATGTAGGTTATGGCGCTTTGAAATTTAACTGATATGGCTGAGGGAGCAGAGGTCATCAACTGTATTAATGATGTCAATTTACCTTCATTGCAATTTTATGGCTTTAACGTCATAAAAATACCTCTATTACAGCCTATTAAATCTTTAGCTTATACTATAGGGTGTCACTTATGATTAGCCAATCGATATCGTTTGTCTCTTGCTCTTTGGCTTTAATTTGTCATGCCGTCCGTATTCTTATTATGTTTAATGTCACCTATTTGATTTATTTATTTATCTATATGTACATCAGATAATACTTACCATATTACGCAATCTTTCCACCTCATACCAGGACTCTAAGTCGTTCACATCATAGACCAGCACAAATGCTGCCCCTGAACTGATGGACAATGTACGCATAGCAGGAAATTCGTATGAGCCCGAGGTGTCGAGTATATCTAAGGTGAGTGCGGAGCCGTCGGGCAAATCGTAGTCGCCCCGGTGCAGCTCCTCCACCGTCTGTTTGTAACGATGGTTGAATTTGTCGTAGAGAAACTGTGAGATAATGCAAGTCTTGCCCACTTTGGCTGCTCCCATCACCACAATGCGATGCTGCTGTTTACGCATCAGGTGAGGGTTGGAGGAGCGATTGCTTGTCGTCGAAGAGGAGGGGTAGTCCGCGCTATTGGCACGCGTTGACTTCAGCACCGATGTCAATGATGGCAAACGCAGCCGTTGGCATGAACCGGGCATTTTGTCGCTTTTTCGCGGATACTTTTCTTCGAGCTCGTGTCTGATATCTAATGTATTGTGGTAGACAGGGAGGACGTTTTTGGGTGTTGGTATCAACCTTATCTTACTGGTGCGTTTATGGTATGCCGTCGCCTGCAGTTGGTTTAATGACTTCGTTTCTAAATGATGGAAAATATTTTTAAATTACGTTTTTTGTTTGTCTGCCTTTCCGTTGTTTGTGCAACTGGCTCGTGTGCGCTTTTGTCATCTGTCCTGAGCGCCGGAGTTTTTTGTTTCGAGGATATCTGAAATATGCAAAACAAAATGGGGAGTGAATACCAATCAAGAAATGCGGAGCAAAGGAGGCATTATAATATGTATGTTGCATTTCATGAATTTCGCCGTAATTAAAAACTTTGAATTGTTTCATTTAAGGCTTTATTCCAAACGTTTCTTTAATATTCTTAGTTTGAGCTGTTTCTTTTTAATCTATTTAAGCTATTTTATAAGGAGATTAAAGAGGAGAAATAGTGACGGTTGTGTTTAATGAGGTGATATAGTATGGTGGAGAAGAGTTTTCTTCCCCACATAACATTTGGATAACAATTGAAGTAGTAGTCGCAAATAAATGAAATTTGCGCCCAGTCGAATTACAGCTTTCATATCTTTTTCGCAGTATAACAGTCCATTGAATACAGAGATTTGCAATTCTCAATTGCAGTAAGATGTAACATGTATTTCCTCCTACTATTTTCGTGCGTACATCCTGCATAAGTGAATCAATCCTAATAAGAAACTAAACGGATTTATCCGAAAATGGTTGTTCTCAACGTGCTTTCATATAGAATCATCAAATTTCGGTGCTCACTTTCCCGTGGCATTCGAATGCCACACTCATTTGTATTGGTGCGCAACTTTTTGTCAATAGATGACGCCAGCTGTAACTGCTAGTCGATTCTGTCATAACCTAAACATCACAAATCAAAGCTTAGGCATATGGTAAACATACCGCCTCAACACAATAGTGATTTTCTTTTGACGTCAATTCTTTTGGTTGTATGAATATGTATGAAAGCTTCAAAACGTATACGGAAATGCTGCTTTAAGTGAAACAACGTGGTGAGATTAGTTCCGTCGCTTTAAAGACGGTGATTTTGATGTTGACGACCGTTCGCGTGAAGAGAGACGAAAACGTTCGAAGACACTGCATTGAGCTTGCTTCAGTGTTAGGAATTACCCGCCAAGCTTTTTCCAAGCGATTGCATGCGTTGGGAATGATTCAAAATCAAGGAACTTGGGTTCCTTATGAGTTGAAGCCAAGGGACGTTGAGCGTCTTTTTCCGCCTGTGAACTGTGTGGATTCATTACAACAATCCAAAGCAAGTCATGGGGGCTGCCCGGTCATTCTTCTACGTCGTCGCCTCGACCGAATATTCACGCCGCGAAGGTTATGCTCTGTGTTTGTTGGGACCAGCTCGGTGTTATTTATTACGAGCTGTTGAAACCAAGCGAAACCATCACTGGGGATCGGTATCGACTTCACTTAATGCGACTGAACCGAGCTCTGCGCGAGAAACGCTCACAATATGCGGAGAGGCACGAAAAAGTAATTCTTCAGCACGACAACGCTCGACCTCGGCCTACCTGGAAACGCTGAAAAAAGGAAGTTTTACCCCATCCGCCATATTCTCCAGGTATTGCGCCGTCCGATTATCACTTGCTCCGTTCGATGGCACACGGTCTGGCTGACCAGCAGTTCCACTCATATGATGACATCATGAAATGGCTAGATTCGTGGATAGCCTCACAAGACGAACAGTTTTACCGCGACGGAATTCGAGCTTTGCCAGAAAGATGGGAAGAAGTAGTAGCCAGTGATGGGCAACACTTTCAGTGAATCATTTGCAATATAAATTTGTATAATAAAGCTGAATTTTTATAAAAAAAAAACAGCGAGAAGTTATTTGCGCACCTTAATTTAGAATAACTTATATCTGGGAATGGGCCTCGAAATTTTTTCGCATTATTCATACCCTATTGGATGATCCGATTCGATTAAATATTGCACACACATATTGGGCAAACAGATTATCACTGCCGACATCAATCTTCTGAATCTACAATTATTAAGTTTACGGTGATTGCTGTGGAAATGGTTAAAAATTTAATGTGTGAAAAATTAAAGGAAGTTACAATTACGACGCATGCGGTGAAGACAACATAAGACTTTCGTACTCAATCGGACTTCCACCTAGTTAAGAAACAAGTAACAAATAATAGTCATTTTCATTAACCAACTTTTTTCATTTACGATATTGCATCAACATTAGGAAATGGTGCGGAGTCGTATAAAATAGTCTTATAAATAAATGCCGACTATATGCAATAAAACTCCATATAAAAAATAGTACGAGAAAAAATTTCGTAAGCGGTATTGTCGAAATGTCGTAAGCGGTATTCTGCTGATTTGCAACACTAAAATCGAAATAACTTACATTTTTGTGTAATACAATATTCGGTAATACATTTGTAATCTTGTGAAATGAAATACTAATAAAAAAGACACAATTTTGCAAATATATAATCAAACATATTATGAAGTAATACATAAGTTGTCCCGATTCCAGTGTTACAAAACAAGGCAATGCCGCGAAATTCACGATCAAACAATGTTTGGTGGAAATTTTTTCTCCTGAAAAGAACATACGAGGTGTGATAAAAAATAATCGTTATTTTCAAATTTCGTGAGTTACGATGTTGATAATATCAGCCATTTTGGATTGTCAGTTTGTTTTTGACAGATAAAAAGGGTAGTTGTGTTTTGGTGTGCTGTTCGATTTTTTACCATTCGAAAAAATGGAATTTGTGTAAAAAATGAAATGCAAGGACATTGAAATGTTGACTGTGGCGTTTGGCGAGTTTACTACTTGTATGAGCAAAACACAATTTCAATTGTGGTATAACCGGTTTAACCGAGAAGATGTCAATGACGATGCTCGTCCTGGACGCCCGAGAGAGAGAGAGAGAGAGAGAGGTTGCTGATGATGTTTGCATATCGTTCGGCTCATGGCAAGCAATTTTTACGTATGTTTTAGGCATGAAACATGCGGCAGCGAAGATTGTTCCAAAATTGCTAAATTTTGAGAAAAAACAACGTCGCATGGACAACGTCGTCAACGACGATCCAGATTTTCACAAAAAGATCATAACTGGTGACGAATCATGGGTGCATGGCTATGATATTGAAACCAAAACCCAATCATCCCAATGGAAGCGTCCAGAAGAGCCAAGACCGGAAAAAAACAAGTCAAGTTTAGTCAAATGTAGAGGTTTTGCTCACTGTTTTCTTCGATTGCAATGGCGGGGTGCATCATGAATTCTTGCCACAAGTTCGTACGGTCAATAAGGAATACTACCTTGAAGTTATGCGCCGTTTGCGCGAAGCAATTCGCCAGAAACGCACAGAATTGTGGAAAAACCAATCATGGATTTGCACCATGATAACGCACCAGTTCACACATCGATGCTTGTGTGTGAGTTTTTGGCCAAAAGCAAAACCGCAAACATGCCTCAATCACCGTATTTACCGGACTTGGCCCCCGCTGACTTTTTCCTCTTCTCAAAACTGAAGACACCGATGAAAGGAAAGCGTTTTGCTACGATCGAGGAGATAAAAGAAAAATCGAAACAGGAGCTGTTGGCGACACCAAAAAGCGCGTTTCAGAAGTGGAAAAAACGCCGCCTTAAGTGTATTATATCTGAGGGGGATTACTTTGAAGGGGACAAGATAGTTATTGATGAATAAATAAATACTTTTTGAAAAAATTGCAAATAACGGTTATTTTTTGATCACACCTCGTAGTGCCTATCTTATCAACATAAATTAACCAACAAAAACGGTATTTACTTCTGCAATTTTTTTATACTTTACATCTATGCAAAAATTGCCAAATTTACAAATATAACTGAACAAATTAGGGCAATCCGAGAGAGAAACATTGAAAATTTCTAATTTTTCCTATTATTTTTTCTCTGCCTTACATGACATGATTTGACATTTTTCTTTCTGTTTTTAGAGCAGAATTATTATCGTATTCTTTAAATGTTTAAAGAAGCTATTGAATATCGCTGGAAAAAAGCTAAAAGAATATTATGTTGAAAAATGAAAAAAATCCCAACATTTTTGTGTCTTCTTTGTTAGGTCGACTAGTTTTATCCTTTCTATACCCCGTTTGTGGTAAGAACTATTAAACTCCTTAAAGTAACCATGAAACGCAGACTCCACCTCTTCATTGTTGCACATTTTTTATTGCCAAGTCCAGGGGAGTTAAATCTGGCAAATAAGATGGGTCATGAAACAATTCGAACTGGAATTCCTTAATTTTGGGCACCGCAATGGTGGATGTTTGAACTGATAAACAATACTTTCTTTTTTGCCAGATGAGGCCTTTTCCCATAATTTCATCTAAATGCAGCAATAAATTAGCATAATATTGATGATTTTTCCTATCTGAAGATGATCAATGCAAATAATCCCATGCGCATCCCAAAAACATACACCATGATCTTGCCTGCAGATGGAACCGTTTTCCCCCTCTTTGAACACGATTCTCTCATTCCAGTCCACTGCTTTGAGTGTCCCTTTGTCTTTGTGAAGTACTGGACCCATATCTCATTCAGGGTTATAAATGAAACATCGCCAAACACTCCACTGAAACATCTTTACGACGCTGTTTTTGCTCTATTGAAAGCAAGCGCGGCACCCATATTGTGCACAGCTTTCTCGTCTTCAAATCTTCTGTCAATATACGAATTTCAGCGAGCTCACGTACTTTCAGCCGGCGATCATCCAATACTATTTTGTGAATTTTCTTAACCATGTCTGGCTTGGGCGCCCAAATTTGTGGACCACTACGGTTTAAACTTTGCTACCCAATATTTTACAGTCTTAAACGAAGGGACAGACTCCTCCAGTGTAGAATCTAGCTCGACTTTAATATTGGTTGAACTGAGACTTTTCAAACGGAAATATTGAATTAAACAACGTGGCGCCTTAAAACTTAGAGCATATGTTTTATAAAGTTGCCACTTTTCAACAAAATATTTTTTTTAAACTACTGGCACCATCTATAGGTATACGTCATTCGCCCTAGTACATTTGTTTGATTTGTAATAACAATAAAGTCGTATAGTTGAAAATGTTTTTTTTTGCAATTAAAAAAACAAAAGTCTTTGGCAGACTTTAACATATTACCGAAAAAAATTAAAGTCTTATATGGATTTGCATTTTCTGTGTGATGAAATAAAACCCACTGAATTTAAAAAAAGTCATCATTAACAGCTATTCGAGAACTTAAGAAGTAAAATTAAAAGAAACTTTTATATTTGGACAGATATTATATAGGGTGTCCCAGCAAGAACGCAAGATTTAAATGACTGATGCAGAAATTTAATTGTTTCTCCGGCTGTATAACATGTAGCGCCGTCTTGTTGAAACCACATGCCCTCCACATTCATTTCTTCAATTCTAGGCAAAAAACTGATTATCATTTCACGATACCGAACACCATTGACTGTTTGCGCTTGACATGCCTCATTTTCATAAAAAAAAGGTCCAATGATTGCTCCACCCTAAAATCCACACTATACCGTGACACGTTGAGGATGCATTTGCTTCTCGTGAATAACTCGAGGATTTTCCTCACCCCAAATGCTACAATTCTGCCTATTGACGGAGCCGTCAAGATGGAAATGGGCCTCGTCACTGAAGATGATTTTATAGGCAAAATCAGCATTTTCATGTTGTCTCTCCAATACCTAATTAACGAACTCCCTTCGCTGTCCATGGTCAGCTGGCTTCAGTTCTTGAGTCAATTAAACTTTGCATGAAGATGCAAATCTTTCGTCAAAATTCGCTGCATAGTGGATTTGGAGACACCAATTTGCTGAGCTCGGCATCGAATTGAGGTGGATGGAGTTTGAGCGACATCATCACGTACAGCTGCGACATTTTTGGTCGATCGACCTAATCGAAGGCGCGTTGTTGTCTTTACATCACTAACAGACCCAGTTTTGGCAAATTTATCCATTAATCTCTTTACAGTTGACTCTTTTGGAGCATTATTGTGACCCCAAATTGATCGCAATTTGCAAACTGTGGCCGCAAAACTCTCACCATTTTGGTAAAACAATTTCACAATGAGAATGCGTTGTTCGTTTTTGTTCCATTTTTACTAACTTCGTACCTTCTACTAACAAACAATAACAATTGTTCAAATGTCAAACAATGACACCTTGAATGGCGCCAAATTTAAATCTTGCGTTCTTGTTTGGACATACTTTACAAATCAAATTACAAATTATTTCTGAGCGATATAATAAATATCAATAATAATTGTTATATATAACTTTTACTATAATGTAATAAAAAAATCAAAAAATAAAATGTTATTGCTAAATTAGATAGATAGGATCACAGCCATTGTTTTGGCGCATTTAAAATATTTCTAGCGCTTTTTTTCCACTATGTTTTCTTTTTTTGATTCAAAATTCCATCAATAACCGTTATTTTCCATCCCTGATTTTTATAGTTTTTAATTTTTGGGCAAATTTTTCGAAATGACTACATTAAATGCATCTTTCTAAAGTAGACCAAACATCTTTTAAATAGTCTTTTCTGCTTCCTCTGCCAATTTAATTTTGGGCATTATTGGGTTGCTATTGTTTCTGAATTTTTGAACATAATACAAAAATGGTCGTACTTTTAAGCTAATGATAATTAAAATCAGATATCGGAACGATATATATATATATATGCTTTAATTACAGAGATGTTTGCATTCCCTCATTTAAAAAAAGATACATGTCCAATTGATGGATCATCTGCTATACAACCCTAATTCGGCATTCAATGTCTTCTTCTTACTCTCGTATATCAAAAATAAATTGTGAAAACAACATTTTTCAACGCCTGAAAATATGAAGCTTGATGCGTTTAAAACGTTTGTTTTAGAATTGTTTCGTTCGCAGTGGAAAAGGTACTCCCAAATTTGATTCAGACGCCTGCCAGCTCGTATCGATTTTTGTGGAAAGTATTTAAAAAAATTGTGCCATTTTGAATGAATAGTAAAGTGAAATCAATTATTCTTTCAATAGACGGCTTCAGTACTCTGTATCTCGTGTTGTTTAAATGCGAATACCTTAAGCTAGGTCTATGTTCTGTTCACGAGGAAAGATTTCATGAGACATTGTTTGTTCGTTAACAAAATTTTGCAGCATTGTCAGATTTTCTTGTATCGTTTCCAACACTGAAATCGAAACAACCTATGTTTGACGTCATAATATGATTAATAAAATATTTCCGAAATTTCATAAGTATACAACTTTAATATCGAACATATTATGACACAAAAATGTGGGTTGTTCCGATTTCAATGTTAGAAACCAAAAAAAAAAAAAAAAATATTTCAATTTAAGGAAATTTTTCTCGCGAGAAGCATAGTACTATTTGGTGGAAAAATGTAGCTCTAAATTTCACTACCACTTTTTTATATGGAATTTCACCGCGAAAAGTCAGTGTAGCAATATCCTTTACGCTGAATGACACTACAAAGGAACTATTTCGTACACAATAATCTACACAGAAATTTTTGTGATTGCATGTCTACGTATTGTTTGAGCGCGCGTTAAATATGGACAATAGCAAAGAGAAAACACGTCATATTTTAAAATGTTTTTTCGATAAAGGTGAAAACACAAGTCAGACTGCTGAAAACGTGAATGGTGTTTATAGTCTTGATACTGCAACTACCAATCATGCGCAATTTTAGTTTTGTCCATTCACTTTGGGTAAATTTGATATCAAAGAAACACCATGTGGTGGAAGGACAATTGTCGAAAATATCGGTAAGAAAATAGAAATCGTCAAGTCCAACTGTCATGTAAACACAGTTTCGATTGACTAGAATCTAAACATTGGACAAAAAACAGTTTGGAACCACTTGAAAAAGCCTGGACACAAAACGATGTTCGATGTATGGATGTTACGAGCGAATCCCTGCTAAACAGCAACAAAATCAACACGTTTCTGAAGCAGATGGTGACTGGTTATGAAAAGTAGATCATGATATGATAACAACAACCGGAAACGGTCATGTTCAAATTGCAGTGAGCCGGTGCAAACAGTAGCCAAGAGAAGATGGCTGGTTGGTAATTTACTTTTCTTACATTTTGGACGCAGTATGCTTTTGGAACAGTAATATATTCGATGAGGATAGGCTAGAAAATGAACAATTGTAACTAATCTTTCGAAAGTGCATAAACAAAATGTTATCCACTCTTTTTATAACTCATCAACAAATTTAAAACTACCACAATTTCTAAATACTTTAGTTTTTAGTCCTTCTCTAAAATTTACAACACAAGCCAATTAAATTTCTGCAAAGATAGCGATCGTATATATAAGATAATTCTTAAAAGTTCTTCTCACAAAATTCTCTCTTCAAGAAATATAAAAGAATAGTGACAGTATAGTTGTAGTGGAAGAAACAAATTTATATTTATGACGTTACAAATTATGATCAACAAAATCATAAAAATTTCCATAAATACATTCGAATAAGATAAACTTCTCTCAGCAAAATTCGTATTAAGTAAGGGGGGATATTTAATTTAACTTTTATCACAAATTAAAACAAATTTATTTGGCTTTTGAAATACGCTTCTCTTCGGTAAAACAGTAAATTCCTCCAAAATGAGAAAGAAGCTCTAAATTGCATAGCTGCAGTCATACAACTGTATGTATAGATAGATATAGCGTACGTACGTTTCAAATATTCGAAAAGGAATCCAAAAAATGCACATATCCAACACAAGATTTCCTCAGTTTGTGCTCATTGCTGTTATACACAGAATACGCACTGTGCTTAAGTGCACTTTCCCAACATTTATTCGCACAATTTCACAGTCTTAAAAATTCACAATGTCACTGAACTTCCTTTGTGTTTCATTGGCCGCAAAGACCGCATATAATTTAACGTATAGGACATTAAAGTGAATGCAAAATTCGAGTATCAATTCGTTCTGTTTGTTGCTCAAACACACAAATTCTAAATATTTTAGACGTAATAAATATTCTTTGTGAAAACCGATACCAAACACGCTGTAGTTTGGAAAACAAATTAAACGTTTTGTTATGTGAATCACGAATTCGATAAATGTCAGCCCCACGAAATATGCAAAACTAATGAATGACTGGCAAACAAAAGACTTCAATTTATACGACATTCATCGATGGCTCAACTGTTCCCATTTGGTTATTCCCTTAGAACTCTTTGTTCTCTTTGCATTCTTTTAATACATTACTCTCTTAAGCAGAATGCCTAAACTGTTGCTTCACAGCAGTGTTACCAATTTAGCATATTTTATGCTTTTTTAGCACTTTTTTTATTCGCTTCACTTTTTTTAAGTGTGATGCTAAACGCTTTTTATAATTTTTTTTTTTTTTAATTTCGCAACTTTTTCTAATTTTGATTTGAATTAGAAGAAATATGAATTCGTTCTGGAAGATTTTTTCTTTCGAAAACGTTTTCTTGCTGGCACGCTTTTTTCAAAGACTTACAAAGAATTTAAATTTATATTCAGCGATATTTTTGAAAATTTCTCTTTTACGAGAAAACATTTTTGAAATTTTTATTAATTTGCTATTTATTAATCCAATAGATATTTTTCAGATTTTGAAACTGCTGATCTTTGCATTCTTATAGCAAAATACATATAAACAATATTTAATTATTGACTCCACTGATATACGAGTATGTGTTACAAAATTTCTGTTAATACGTATTTATTAAATTTTTTTAAAAAACTCAGTTTCATTTGTTATACGAATAATTAAAGAAGTTCCTATTAGGCCGTAAGAAGTTATTGAAACGACCCAGTAAATATCAGCTTAAAGGAATTTGTAGACATTCCCAAAAAATTTACAAGTACAATTATTTTTTTTATATTGTACTTAGAATATAGAGTTTTCATGATACTTTACTATTAAAAAGCTGTAAAGCTGTAGTCTATTAAAACTTACAGGTTTACCAAAGCATCCTGTACTGTTTAGAAAATCAGGGTATCCACAATAAATTCAATATTACCAATAAATTTATGTAATAATCTTTTAACATACTATGATTATTTCTAGAAATGATACAGAAGCCACAAATTTCATGAATAATCACAATTTGCGATATAGTCTATGAATACTTCTTAGATCATAGGAATATAATGCATATAAATTTCACAATCGTTTCAGATGTTTCAAAGGCGAAACTATTTACATTTTTTCTAAAACAAAAATATATGTATAGTAAGTATAAATTGTTATCAGTCTTTCTCAAATATGTTTTATTTTAACCGTTTAGTAATTTCTTCATAAAATATTTCTCTACTGCAAAGAATTACATTTAATTACATTTACATTTTGTTTTAATTTTTTTAATAGCAGAATTTATTTTGGCCACATAATTTTTTGCCTACTTCTGACAACACTATTGATAATATGAAAAAAATTTGGTAGGATGGATATGATTTTCCTCCGGATACTTTGAAGCATAACGTAAAGACCAGCTAATCAGGGATGACCAATAGCAAATATGTAATGTCCGACGTCTTCCGATTACTTTAATGTTTACTTAATAGATTATGTAATTGCGTCATTACACTAGGCAACAAAATGGAACGAAGATCTCTTGATTGGAAATGCAGCAATTTTTATTTAATTTTTTTTGAGCATCTAAACATGAAAAATTTGATCAACAAATCGATTCATATACAATTTAATTACAGCCTTTTTTTTAAACACAATTCACACAGGTAATCTGAATTACATCTCGTGCTGAGCTAACGATTTGTTCACAGTACATATCAGAGCAAGGCTAACAAAATATGAAACTTTTAGTGCAAAAGGCAAAGTATGACAAAATATTAGAATTTTTATAACAAAAAAAAAAAAAAAAAAAAAAATTTGGGTCTCTAAAAAAGGAAGTCTTAACGGTTTTCTAGAAATATAATGTTCTTTAAATACTGGTACTACGCTGGCTTTTAAGGGCAAACTTCCATATTGGAATCAATCATGAAATGTGAAACTAGTTTTTTCACCATACAGCACTATATTTTTCCCGAGAGAAATATTCTAGCACTGATTTGTAAACAGCTGATTTTTAAGCAACGGATTTCAACAAATAAATGCACCTGGCATTTCATAAAGTTTTTTTTTTTGTTTGTTCTGGTTTTGTTTTATTTCAATAACAAAAGACACGAAAACAGACAGCTTCACAACTTTTCAAATATTATTATATATCGAATACATTACGGCGTAAAAACATGTGTTGTTCAGATTTTAGTATAGAAAACTATGAATGTGCGATTAACTGCTTAATCAGACTTTAAGATTAATTAATGCTCGTAAACCATAAATAATCAAAAATTCTGATTATTCAGATCCATGATGTATTAATTATTAATCTGAGTTATGATTAATCACGTTCAGATAATTTATTCCAAATTCTAAAAGCTTTTGAAAGAAGACAGCAAATGTTTTAAGTGGCAAAAGACGTACGAGGTGTGATAAAAAAAAACCGTTATTTTCAATTTGTTTCAAAAAGTATTTATTTATTCACCAATTTCTATTTTATTTCCTTTAAAGTAGTCCCCCTCAGATATAATACACTTGCGCCAGCGTTTCAGTTTTAGGAAGAGGAAAAAGTCAGCGGGGGCCGAGTTCGGTGAATATGGTGGTTGAGGCATCCTTTTGGTTTTGGCCAAAAACTCACGCACAAGCATCGATGTGTGCACTAGTGCGTTATCATGGTGCAAATCCATGATTGGTTTTTCCACAATTCTGTGCGTTTCTGACGAATTACTTCGCGCAAACGGCGCATAACTTTAAGGCAAGAACTTGTGGCAAAAATTCATGATGCACCCCGCCATTGCAATCGAAGAAAACAGTGAGCAAAACCTTCACATTTGACCGAACTTGACGTGCTCGGGCGATCAGGACGAGCATCGTCATTGACATCTTCTCGGCCTTCCTTAAACCGTTTATACCACAATTGAAATTGTGTTCTGCTCATACGAGTAGTAGATTCGCCAAACGCCACAGTCAACATTTCAAATGTCCTTGCACATTTAATTTAATTTTTTACACAAAACTTAATAGTTTCTTTGATCCATTTTTTCGAATAAAAAAATCGTAGAGCACACCAAACCACGACTAACCTTTTTATCTGTCAAAAACAAACTAACAATCCAAAATGGCTGATATTGTCAACATATACATATATGTATATAACAGGCATGTGTACCAACATAACAGAAAAAAATGCGGAAATCGAACATACAGAACTCACGGAATTTGAAAAACCCCGTTTTTTATCACACCTCGTTGAAACATTTTGAGCGGCTCACAATAAAACATATAAAATATGAAATGTTTAGTTATTCAAATTCTGATGAATCAACTTTTCGGTTAATCTAATAATCATAAGTTTCTGAACATCCCTATTGGATAGCAATACATACAAACTTGGCCACATTGGTTATTTTTACAGGGAAACAATGTTTCAAGGAATTTTTTCCACTGTAATTAATTTTAATAGAAATAAATGAAGTTTGGTTCTCCAGTTTACCGCTTTTTATTCGTGGAAGCATGAAATGTAGATAAAATTTATCAAGACATTTCAGGTGGAAAATGGGTATTCATTCACTTTAATTCATTGCATTTTTGAAAAGAAGTGTCATTTAATTTTGTAAAGGTGTAGAAAAAATTAAATCCATGCATAACATTGAAGGCTTTGTACAGCACAGTTAGAATGATCCGATTTCGATCAAATATACCCCGGAAACTTATTGCCATCTTGAAGGTAATTCCATTATACTTCTTATAGATTTTCTCTTTTTGGTAAAAAACTTAAGTAGTCGATTTTCTTTAGTGTGGAATTTTTCACCAGCAAAATTATTATTCACCATAGACAGGAAAAGGTGGTAATCAGTTAGTGCTAGGTCCCGAATGTAAGGTGGATGCATAAGAAGCTCGCAATTAAGGTCCCAGAGCATCTGGCGTCTGGCCACTATTGATCTGTGTGGCTTGACATCCTTCTATTGGAACACAATTTCTCTCTTATTGGCTAAAACTGGCCGCTCCTAAGCGATTGTTTCCTTCAGACGATCCAATAATTAAGATTGCTATTCCAAATTAAGAGTTTGGTCATGGGGGAGCAGTTAATAGCAAATGATTCTCTGACAATCCCACCAAATGCATAGCAAAATCTTCCTCATCAACCCTAACTACTCTGTCGCCTGAGCCCGTTCATCGCGAACATTTACCCTTGACATTGTTGCGAACGGTCCCCTTTTCACACGCTGAGCTTATTTTTGTATCCAATCTTATTTAAATGGTTTCAAACGGTTTTTTATGCAATTTTTAGCTGCAGATCAATCTTAACAATGATTACATGACGGTCGGGCTTGATGATTTCCATTATTCCCCTCCAGAGCGCGGCGCATCTTTGGTATCAAAATTACGGGAACGTAATCGATGAAACCGAAATTGCGCGTGATTGGATGTTACAGTATCAGAATCATAATTACTATTCACATATTCAGCCACCTGTCTGGCGTCTTTATAGAAGAAAATTTGTAAAATGATGCATTTTTGTTAACCAGTCGCAAATTATCTGAATATGTTTTTGACTACGATATCTAATATTTCTAATAATATTTAGGTTAACTCAATTGCAATTGTACAACGTGGAATACATAATACTAAACCCATCTACACCAACTTATAATAAGAAAAACTTATTTAAACAAACCATTATGAAGAAATATTAAGAAAATTTTCAGAAATAGTCTTTAGCATTTAGTTCAAGAAACGAACGACTAAACAAACTGAAAAAAGAGAACGACTAAGTGTGAACTAGAAGTACCGTTCTATTATGTGTTTCTTTACAAAATTGAAAATAAACTATCAACTAGAAATTTCTTTCTAAATTATAGGTCTTTTCAGCTCGGTTGTTCATTATGCACTTGTGCCCAAGTGAGCTAAACCTTTCATTCCAGTTTAAAGTTCCTATTTTAAACTGCTTCTAAATTCCTCTCAGACGAATCAATCATGTTTTATACATGCTGTGATCACATCCAGTGAGAATTGGCTAAAATGTAGCGTATGTAAAGCCCATTGACGTTGATAGGACGAAAAAAAAATAACTAAAAAAGCTGAAAATAAAAACTTATCTCCTGTAGTTCCCAATAAATAATAGTTCACTTGAAATAGCTCGTTCACGAACTTCGTATATGTCCATTGTGAAAAATACATATTTAAATATTGGACTAAAATAGTTCATATGATTCTAATTTGTAGACTTACAATAAGGCACGAAACGATACTTGTCTGCAGCTTCCGCAGGAAATTCCTCTAAAATGTGTGATCATCATAAAATGTGTGATATCATCATCGTCATATCGAAGATTGTTAGGATGTTTTTCTTCTATGTTTTCCCTCGTTTATGAAAAACTTTTCTTTTCGTTTCGTTGAAACGACATATTATTCCCGCTCAGCATGGGTTTATTACTGGTAGGTCAACTAAATACAACTAATTTAGCTGCTTTTGCACGGAATTGTATTGATAATTTTAAAAATGTATGTCAGATCGATACAGTCTATGCTGCTTTTTCGTAAGCTTTCGATAGAGTTCCGCATAAATTAATGATTTTTAAGCTGAAAAAATATTGGAAATCGAGTTAAAATTCTGAGCTGGTTTCGTTCTTATTTAATTAATAGACAATGTTCTATTTATATAGATGGCATTCACTCGGCCTGTTTTGTTCCAACTTCTGGTGTCCCCCAAGGAAGTGTTTTGGAACCACTGTTTTTTAATATTTTCATTAATGACGTTTCGTTCTATTTCGGTAATAGTACATGTCTTTTACATGCTAACGATCTTAAGATATTTGGAGCCATTAGAACGGTTTATGATGGTAATTTGTTTCAGGAAGATGTGGATGGATTTGAGAGTTGGTCAATAATCAATTTTTTACCTCTTAATTTTTCTAAGTGTATGCAAATAACTTTTCATAAATGTAGAAATATTCTTATATCGACTTATGTTGAATCATAAATTACAAAATATATTTGAAATTCAAGATTTAGGTGAACTGTTTGATTCATTTGATTTAATATTTGTAGCTCATATCAATTACATTGTTCACAAAATATATTTAGCACAGGTGTACTCTTTGATACAAATTTAACATTTGTAACTCATATTAATTACATTGTTTGCAAAATATTTTTTCATTGTATTTCATACAAAGAAATTTAGCACAGTTTTCTGATCCGTTCATTAAAAAGAATTATATACATCATTTGTACGAACAGAAGTAGAATATGCTTTATACATATATATACATATATATATATATATATATATATATTGGAAATGTTTCATTAGCAGGAGCAGAAATAATTGCTTTTTAATTTGTGGTTTGTATAGGAGGTACCACTCCCCATTGCCCAATCCCGCCCATTTTTGCAGTAGCACTTAAGATATGTACACCAAACCTACGCACCAAATTTTGTTCAAATACCGTAAGCAGGAGCAGAAATAATTGATTTTTAATTTTTTGTTTGTATG
>JAHXMU010000407.1:207501-226202 GCA_019455685.1 Philornis downsi | reverse complement strand
CGTTACCTGCTCAAAATTGAACGTTTGCAACGTGTGTGGACGATAGCAAATAATAGAGTGTAGTGTCAATCTGAGTAGGAAGAAAGAACGTTTTTTCTGTGTATTGCGTGAGAGGCGGGTGACCTGGTTTGGAATGTGTGCGAAGCAAATTTAATGAAGTAAATATTGTGATAACAACCTCTGCGGTAATTGCATTGCAAGTACATTTCATAATCAAAATTTATCTGCGTAACAGATATGCGTATACCTGTAACACGTACCTCAAAATTTTTGAGGATAATGAAGCTAAAACCGCACAACATCTTTTGTTCGATTTCGAAGGAGCACTTATTTGTAAAGTTAATCAAGCAGAATAAATTTTCTTAAAGATATTTCACTGATTCAAATGATTAAAGTGATTAAAATGATATGCACCATTTTGTCTTAGTTTTGGAAAATTTCCTTAATTTGGGGAACCTCTTATCAACCGTAATTATTGAATTTGGCTAAATATATAAAATATAGTAAAAATAAATCCATTATTTTTCCAATAGATGGCTTTAGTAGTGTGTATCACGCGTTGTGTAAGTGCGATTGGACTACGTTAGATGGCGTATTCAAAAAATTGCTCAGACACTAGCAAAGGGGAAATGAATCATATTTTACAGTTTTGCTCCAACTAAGGCGAAAACGAAAGCCAGGCGGCTGAATATGTGAACAGTGTTAATGATTCTGATACCTTAACAGCCAATTATATTTATATTTCGATAATTTTTATGTTACACATACATCACACTGTGGAAGACTAATTGTCGAAAATGTCGATAGAATAATGGAAGTTCGACCGTCATGTGATCATTGTTTTGATTGCCCAGGAGCTAAACATTGCCCAAATATCATTTGGAATCATTTGAATAAGGCTGGACGCAAAAGGGATGACGATACATGACTGTCACACGAATTAAGGCTAAAAAAAACATAGTAGATTGGATTTCCATCTGTGAATCGTTGCTGAACCACAACAAAATCGACTCAGTTTTAAAGCAGATGGTGACTGATGATGAAAAGTTGATCACTTACGCCAACATCATCGTTGTGGAATCGCAGTTACCCGGTACAAACGGTGACCAAGCCAGGATTGACAGTCAGAAATATTTTGCTTTGTGTTTAGTGGAATTAGCAGGGGATCACCTACTATAAGATGAGGCGGTCAAACTCTTAATTTGGACCTGGAACGTCAATAATTAGGTCGTCTAAAGGATGCAATTGTCCACAACCGGCCAGCTTTGGATCGTACCACAGGAATTGTGCTCCATCAGGACCAGGCCTTAAACATCGGTAGTGACTTGGCAGAGAGTTTAAAATCTTGATTAGAATGGCTAGTTTTATTGTCTTTGTGTTAATGTAATAACATTATGCGTGAAAGATCAAGTGAGAAATCATTTCCGGTGTATTAGATCTTTACGTTATCTGCTCGAAATTGTAAAACAACATGAGCAAGTCAGTAGTTTCTGGACCAAATCTGGTCTCTGTTCTGATCAGGGAAATATTGACGGTGGTTATAGAGGAGGCTACAAGTTCTAAGTTCTGTCTAGGCCAACTTGAAAGAATTTGAGTTCTTGGCTTTCGAGCCGGCACAAGAGCTAGAACCCAGTTGAGAGCTGAGGCGTATCTCCAAAACAGTGCGTGAAATCACGAAAGTTGCCAAATTCGATGGTTTGAAAGAGTTTTTTTGAAATAATGTCCATTGCTCGACGTCAAAAATATTCACAATTAGAAAATCGCTAAAATATAGAAATGTTTACGTGTGGAAAATGGAGAGCTTACTTGCAGAAATTACCAAATTTTCGAAAAATTAATAAAATCAAAGCCGCCAAAAAAAAAAAAACACCATTCAATAATAAGGTTTCAAAAATATGCTCTGAAACTGAGCATTTTGTACGTGAAAAACGGCGCAAGAAATATATGTCCATAACTCGGAAACAGGGGAAAAGTAACCAAATTTTGGCTCCGAAGAGTGCATTTTTGCCAAAATGTCTTCGAGATAGCATATTTTTTAATTTAAATCGCTGAAACGAAAGTATCAATATGGTCAAACGGCCTCAGAACATTAGTTGACACATATTGTATCGTGTGCTGACACATATATATTGCTGAATACTGTATAAAGGTATTGCATTGTATTGTCTACATTCATAATTAAAATCGATAATATTCAATATAAAATTTTCAACGAGGATATAATGATTTATCATCTCCTCTCCCGCATTAAAGGATATTGGGTGGCGTCCGTAAGTCACCAAAATCATTCGCTCAATGGGCTTCCGCCGGCTTAAATAACTGTCATTCCTAAAGTTGTTTGGCCCAAATTTCCTATTTTGAACCTATCAATATCATTTTCCAACGCGCTGCAACGTTTTTTGCTTTGACTTCGTTCTATAACTCCAACTCAACGCCATTCACATGTCAAAACTAAAGTATTTTCAACGTCAGTGAGTGTTTTGCCTTTAACCCGTTTCTGTGGCGTCATCTAGATGTGATAATGCCACGATCAAGTCAATCATGCTTACAATAATTGTTTTGCTTACATGCAGTCCCGCTCACTTGAATAGCACCTCCTTTAAATATTTTTCTAATCTCGGTTTTTTCCAATAACATAATCCTATAACATAAATTTTCTTTCATTTTAATGAATTATGTACTAAAACATTAAACACAAAAAAAGGCCTGAAATTCAAATTCAGTTTTTGGTTCATTTGAATAGCTCCCCCTTACAAAAATTAGATTATACACGAAAACATTAATTCTAATTTAAAGGTATTATTGTTTGCTTACGTCTAATTTAAAAAGAGGTGTTTTAAGCAAAATTTAGTAGTGGGTGCTTCCGCCCTGATCGAGAATCAATTCACATATTCTGTTCGGTAAAGAATAATACAGTTTTTTTGATTAGGTCCAGCGAAATACATGACCAGGCCTGTTTAATTCCATGAGTGAGTTCACTTTTGCTTGAATATTGCTTGCCTGATTCGTACACCTTGGGATGGATAGTCCAGACGTTTCCAATAATGTTTAAGTCTGGAGAGTAAGGCGGCCAGTTCATAACCTCAACATTTTGGCTTTTAATCCATGATTTGACGACTCTTGGCTCCGAAAACATTTTTAACTTCATGGAAAGCTTTTTCCATCACGGCTTTGTGTGAAGTCACATTAATTTTTCTAGAGAGAAGCTGAAGCTCTATTGTGCCATAAAAAGAGATCGCACCCCATACCATAACTCCACCTTCCGGCTGTGTAATCGATTGAGTAGGTGTTCCTCTATTCGAAGATCTTGGAAGTAGTAATTATATTCATCAGGACCCTCTAAATTATTTTTTTTTCGTCGGAAAATATAATTCAATTCCACTCTCTACTCCACGTCATAGTCGTGTGGAAAAAATTAAGGCTACTTTCCTTACGGAGATTGTCTGGTTTCTTTTTAAGCCTTTTTACCGTTGATACACTTCCACTTACGCCAGCACTTTTGGCAGCAGAGTCGTGTGAATTTGAGGCATATCTCAGAATAGTCTCCTTGTCAGCGGCTTTAATAGCACTTGCTGTTTAATCTTTCATATTATTTCCATGGCCTTCGGTGTCACGTAAATATGTCGATATAACTTTGCGACTTCTATTAGTTTTTCTGGCTATTTGATGAATAGAAAGTCCACACTCCTTGTAGGTTTTAATTTTGCGTCTTTTCTCTTTTCTTTTCTTTCACGATTACTGGAATCCGATCTGATTTATGATGATCTACAAAAGACTTTCACACTTAAACTGATCATAACGTGAGGGGTGCTATTCAAATGGACCAAAAAAGAAGAACACATTTTTCACTCATTTAAAAGAAAAGAGCGAATTAAAATAACGGGACACCTCCATGGCTTGACATTTTTTGTAGTTGATGTGTGGCAGTAGGAGAAACAAATAAGTAAAAGTTTAACCGTTATGTGAAGTATACTCTAAATAGTAGTCACTGTTGTTAAATGATTAGGGGGGGGCGCTATTCAAATGAGCGGCAGTGTATTGCAGTACATCTCTCCCTTTGTTTACATTTCTCATTAGTGTTCTTTTAGACACAGTGCAAAGCGGTGGTGATAAAAGTCTTTCCGCGAGAAATGGTCAATAAATGTGAAACCAAAGCGAAGAATTAAACAAATTGGACTAAAAACATGTGCAAGATCAATTAGCCTAAAATCAATAGCGCTCTTTATTTAAAAATTGTCATTATGAGCTGATAGATCGATTGCAAAATTTTCAAGACATCTCAATGAATACATTTGCTAGAGAGGTATTATGTTTGTAGGTGTGTTTGCTTCTTCTGTTCTTTGCACTTGGTAAGACTTGTTGCGGCCATGAACTGAAGTTGATGTTGCCCGTTTTTGTACTCTTGTACCGGTACTGATTTATTAGGTTGTTTGTATGCCTCAGCTCGCTTTACTCTGTTGGCTTTGATAATTTATTTATAAAGTTTGTTCTCTTATTTTAGTGATCAGTGGCTGCGTATAAAGTTGTAATTTATGAAATATTTAACATAATATTTAACACCATGCGGAGTTGAAAGAGGTCCAAAATTTATATCATATTCTCTTCACAATGATCCGCAAGCCGTAGAAACCGAATTGAAATGCGGGGTTAAGCGCAAACATCGTATCGGTTTGTCACTTCTATTCACTCGTATTAAAGAAAGTATAAGTGCATAGCCTTCAAATTATCGTTTAGATCACTTATAAAGACTTTTTATTAAAAAAAAGTCAAAAGGTTCGTTTATAATCCTTTACATCATCATGGGGCCGAATTATTACAGTACGCTTTTTTCAATATTGTGGCAAAATTAATGAACTACATTCAGTTTGCAGAATGTTGACATAAATTTGTAAGATAAATTTTTGTGCGTCTGCACGCAAATAATATAATATTTACCAGTAATTTGCATTCATTTTGTTTATTCTAATTACAAATTTTTGGGAGTAAAATTCATAATAATTTAAATTAAATTTGGAGTAGCAGCAAAGAGAAATAGAAAGCAATAGGTTGACAGGTGCCAAAAATTCAAATTTACTGTATCTATACATTTGTATAGCAAGATTTCTCCTACCTTATTTCGCTGCTAGTGGGCAGGTTAGCGATCTTTATTTCTGAAACTACTTCAAAGTGTATACATTCAACAATATATGTATATATATCACTGACAGACCCACAAAGTTAATACATACATACATCACTATAGAGGGAAAACCGTTTAGTCCTTCTGTAAGTTGCAGCCTAGTTTTTCCGCTTCTGATCTTTTCTCTATAAAGACATAACGGGAGATATTTCCAGCCTTGTGGGTTGGGCGTTTCGGCCTTTATCAGGCTTTCAACAGACTGACGGAAGCATATAATAAAATCAGCCCAGATTTTTACGATAACCAAGAAGATTTATTATGTATGGGATCTCAGATGATTGTTTCTAGTTGTTACAAAACGAACAACAAAGGTACATCCCCCTTCCTATGGTGAAGTGTATACAAATTGTATTTTTTTCAGATAGTTTAAACACGAATTTAATATTCGATAGTGAAATATTAAACATTTTACGAATAAAAAATAAATAATAATAGTTCCAACCTTCTTAATCATCGTTATCGTTGTGTAAGTCTATGTCTCATTTATGTGATGTGGGGGAATTTGACTTTTTTTCATCGTTACGTCTTGACGAATGGCACAAATCGAAGTCTATGCCCTTAGGAATTACCTTTAATACGACGTGTAAGTTTAAAATGAAATAAGCTACACTTCATAACAATTTAGTCATCTCCTTGCGCCACCATCATCATATTTATGGCACTATGCGCCAGCTCCATTCATTTTAAAGAATTTCCATATTTTAAAGAAACTAGAAAACAATGTGTTTCATATTTATTTATTTTATTTTTTAAATGGCGGAAACTAAAATATTTGAATTGTGCAATTTCGAAAAATTAAGAAATCGTTTTTTGAAAATATAATAGTAACATGTTTGCCAGTTCAAAACACCACTAAAATCTAAAAATAAGTACCAGATCCCCAAGTCTTGCAGTACTTATTGGTAGCGATTTTTCGGGTACTGTCTGAGAAGAGTTGTAGAAACCGTTATTCAAATTCAACCGTTATTCGTTATTCAATGTGGTACGCCGTAGTTTCATTCTACTGTAAACAGGGAACTGATAAAACCTTTAAGTATTTCCTGTGGGCTTAAGTGGATCCGTTACTTGTTAATTTGTTTATTACTCCGAAAAGAACGATTACATTTTTCGGTTTAGGGTCGTTAATATGTGGCCTCGACTTCGTATTATGGCAACAACTTACACTATGCCACTCATATGTCAAAACTAATGTCTTTTGTGCATAACTCTTTCTCCCACTGGTATCAGACAACAACCTATGCAAAAGCGCCACCTACATCTAAAACTGCCTCGATCGAAAAGTATTGCCTGCCGTTATGGTTCTGTGGATTCAAAGCGATACATTTATGCATCCGTTTGCTTGGTCGATTAATGAACACAATCGCTTGGAATTACCTCGATTACCTCGAGTAAAATTTATAGGTAAGGACTACAGCTTCTCATCTTAATCGATGTTATATTTGGAACACAATTCAAACCAAATTTTCAATATACTCTCGTAACACTCGTGGGAAAATACATGTTATTAACATTAATTTTAAAAACAGTTTTTAAAATATCTGCAAAAAATTTCCAATAACCCCAATTAACCCCGATTATATGCTCTCCAAAATAAGGGAACGAATTCCTAAGTCTGACGATTAGCGGGGGGAAAAAACAATTCCCTTGCACCCTATGAATGAGATATGAGACAGATTTTCACAATCACAGAGCTTACACGCACTCTATTTTTAGACTTACTAAACGGGATATACAGACTAAACGATTACTCGAATACTCACACATCGAGGCGACCGCATCTCAAATAATTATAGGTGACTGTATGTGGGAATTATATCGGGATCAAGCGAACGGTAGTCGCGAATACTAACAATCGCGCCACGCTCGATCAGGTTTAAAAATGTTTAGTTTTGAATAATTTTCGCTATTACACGTTCTGTTATAAATAGCTGTTAATTAGTGTCGTTTATAAACTGTATGGTCTCAAAAACCTTCCCCGAAGTTTGATCCACAATTTATTAATTTTATTATGTTGTTAATTTAGTTTTTTTTTTTTTTTTTTTTTTTTTTTTGAGTGTCATTTCATTAATGTTTATTATTGTATCATGGTAATGGAAACACTTCTCATAGTCAATAATCTTACAGACATTTCTTTTTCTAGAAATTCACTAACAGTCTACCAGTATTCCAATAGTCAGTTGAATGAAGTAGCTTTCAATAAACTCATGATTATTCGTCTAGTGGAAATTTCCGTCTTTGTGACACCTCGCTACTTAGCATGATTAATTACCGAAGCCAGAAAACGACAAAAATTATTACTTCAATTGGGTTCTGTCAGCTCAAATTGCTTCGTCATTTTAAAAGTTGTTTGGTACAAATTTCCTATTTCCGATTATTTTCAATCTTCTTCGCTCTCCGATTTCAACTCACACATCTGACGCGAAAGTATTGTATTTACATTGCCTTTGGTGCACAGCGCTTTGCTTTTCTATAGAGATTAGACAATAATCTATGCAGTGGTGTCATCTACCTTAGGGGTAGTGCCATCTACGATCGAGTCAAAAAGTATTGCCTGACGCTATGGTTTTGCCTACACTTTGTGATGCATCTATGACTGTTTAGATTTCTTATTAGTTTTCTCCTCGATTCGGTGAGTGGTGGTAGAGTCAGAAGTAATTTGCCAAAAAATAGCAAAAAATGTAATTAAAAAAGGACGTAAAATTAAAACAAGCTACACTGAAATCGTGTACACGTTTTTTGAACGCAAATTCTGTAGAATTTTTCATAGGGAAATAGTCGTCATTAGTGTGACGATTGCAAAATGCGACACGTGTTTAGTGCTGGCAAAAGGTGTTAAATATCCGAACGCGTCGTAACGAATATCTTCCCTATCGATGGATTACGAATTTATATCAATTCCCAATAATTACAAATGTATTTATTTGGTTTTGCTCGCCGTGTCAATCAAGAGCCAGAGTTATTGGTGCCCGCCTTTATTTTTTCGCGCCGGCGTCGGTAAGTGACTTGGCTTTTGGACAGTTCGGTTTTCTCCGTTAGATACAACATGGTCAATTTATCTATAAAGTTCGTTTTCTTAGCTCGATACAAATCTGCTCGGTATAAAGTTATAATTACCATAACAATTGAAACACATTACGTAAGTAAAATTGGGGATCAAGCTGGCCTTCTATAGAAATATTTTACCCTCTTCACAATTATCCACAAACACTAAAAATTGACACCAAATTTACTAGAAATTCCTGTGGAGCTCTAGTGACTCCTAAAATTGCCTCTATGCATTTGTCTATATTTTCTATATTTCTCTCTATTTCGAATACATATTGTTTTGACCCGAACGGAAATTGGTTGCCACGAACTATTTTCGTACCACACTTAGCTTTAGTAGGTGGGAAAACAGATGAAAGAACTAAGACGACCGAAAATGATCCTTCGGAATGTAGTTATTGCGGCAGTTCCGATACAATCGGATCGGTGGAATGATTTTTTTAAAAGAAGGTAATGTACAGTACAGAATCATCTATCCAAATAACAATAGCGAACTCGAATTGTGGTCATCGATCCTCAAGGTCTTCTAAAAACAATCGCTGATTGACTTAGCATACGCGGCTTTCCTCAACAACAGAAGCGAACAAAATAGAAAAATTTACTGTAGAGCGAGAAATCGGAATAAAACCATTAAGAGAAGGGTAAAGTGTGAGGCACATTCGACACTATGTTCTAATTGTTTAAATATGGAATGTAATTCGATATACTGGACTAGTTGATAATAGTAAGAGAAATTTCAATTCTGACAATTTGTACGACGTTGACGACTTGAATAATTTTTTTGTGAGCAACCAGCTTGACGTAGTTGGTTATCAAAAGAATTTCTTGCCTTTTTCATGTAATGATCGCGCATTCTCCTTTTGTTGTGTTAATTCCTTTGAATTGTTTGCAGCATTTTCCTGTATCAAGTTAAATGTATACAATCTTAGGATTGTATTTCCACTCTTATCTAATTACTTCTTACATGTACTTAATACTATTATAATGACTTCCACTTTTCCAAGGTTATGGGAAACTTCTAAAATATTCCCAATTAAAAAGCCAGTGATAGTGCTTTTGAAAATTTAAGACCAATTGCTATATTGCCCGTGCTCTCCAAAGCTGTAGAATACATTCTAAAGCACCAAATTTCGCAATGCATCGAGCAAAATAAACTGCTAAATGATGTGAATTTAGGCGGGGACGAGGTATTTCCATGTTGCTGACGGTCTAACGGAATCTATCAGAGCCAAAGTTAACGACCACAGTTTTAGTATTCTAATCTCTCTAGATTTAGAAAAAATCTTTGACAGAGTGGATCACGTCAGTCTAATAAACAAGCCTTCGCAATTGTATGACTTTGGGGGAATGCATGCAAATTTATGTATTCATATTTATGTGATAGGATACAATCAGAAGTGGTGTCCCGCAAGGTTCAATACTTGAACCTATGGTTTTCATTTTGTACCTAAATGATCTATTTAGTAGGCTAGATAATGCTTTGCTATGCTGATGATGGTTGGTTGCTTTCCAATGGAAGTTATCACAGTAATGACGTTATTTAAGAAAAATTGAGGATGTATTTCTATGTCTCTCTGTGTGGATGTCCTCAAATAAACCTAAAGTGAATCCGTCTAAGGCAAAATCAATGTTGTTTACTTCCCATCCATGTGAATTGAATTTGTCTTACAATGGGGTAGCTATTGAATTTGTGCGCAATATTGAATGTTTGGGCGTTATAATTGATGATAGACTCTCATTTGATTCGCATACTGATAGAGTAGTTTCGCGCGAGTTACGTATACAAACAGTTACATTGACTTCAAATCCAATTCACCTGATAAATTCGAAGAATTTTTAATGGAAATTGACATGTCGCAATCCATAAAAATTTCCAAAGAATAAACATTTTTACTTATTTAAACAAAATCAACAATTTTATTTAGAACAAAATTAAAACAATAATTTTCAAAGAATAAACAATTTTATTTATTTAAGTAAAATCAACAATTTTATTTAAAACAAAAATAAACCAATACAATTTAGCAAATAAGAAAAACTGAATTGTCAAAATTAAAATAACATAAAAGTTAGTCTGTTTCTTGATCTTGACTTGTTAAAACGGTTTTAGTTGTCGTATTTTATTCTTTAAAAAAATAACTAAAGGCACATTAGTTATTAAATTGGCGCAGTCGGTAGGATCTCAAAGTGAAAGGGATCCTGTGTTCGTACTTACGTGTGAATAAATAAAAATATGACTTTGAGTATGCTGCGCTTTAAATGAACAGGACCAGAAAATAACATTAAAAATAACTTTGAAAAATAAATAGTGAACACAACTAAGAAAAATTTAATTCAGTGGACACTATTAAAAGTAATTTAAATAAATAGTGACTACAATTAAGAAAAACTAAGTTCAGTGAACACCATTAAGAAAAAAATATTTTTTTCGAAGTGAATTCTAAACGACAAAGAACTTTTGACAAGCGGAAACCAACAATGGAGGAACAGGCTCACCCATCAACTGTGAATGTAGCAGATGAACTGGCACGGAAGGATGCACAACTTGAGAAGTTGCGCAGTGCATACATGCAGTTACAAGAACAACTTCAACAACAACAGCAGCAGCAAGCCAAACAACAACCGCAGGAAATTTTGGTACTACAACAACAGATAGAACACATCTATAGAAATGTATTGCATCTACCAACGTTTACTGGAGAAGGTCAGGTGACCATTAATTCATTCAGGAGTAATGAGGAATATCTTCTTTCAACAATAAGAGATGAGACAATGAAGGAAGAGACGATCGGCGCAATATGCTACAGGAACATCCAAGGAAGGACAAAGAATACTATCATCAACGTTTAACAAGTGGACAACCGGCAGCTGATAAAAAAGACTTCTTAAACTTAGATACAGGCCAGCCACCGAACCACATCAGATATATAAAAAAAATCAACAATCTGTATGTAAGAACAGTAAGTGAATTAGCAGTAGATATACAAAAAATAAAGTATAAGTCAGATGAATTAGTAATATACTCGTATCATAGTGATGATTATTGTATAGATTTAAGCAATATAGACAGTGTATTGGTAAAAACCGTTAAAGGAATGACGCAAGGAACTTTGCTAGACAAAATCTATGACATGAGGGATTTAGGTAGCATCTTGAACATTATGACAAGACGACGATGCGAAGACAGTTGCTTGATTCAACCTGGTCAATATCTAAGGAAAACAATGGAACAATATGGAAAATATAACTGTGTTGGAAAACCCCAAAATTACGAAAATATCTTTCTTCGGAAGCAACCTCAGACTACTTACCCATCATAGAACTTACTATAAACAGTAAAAAATATACTGCCTTAATAGACACAGGAGCAAGCGTAAATATAATAAATGAAGACATACAAGCTTTTAGAAAAATCCCATTAAGACAACCGATCGCATTTAAAACAATAATAGGAAAAGGTTTAATTTGATTCGAGGTCATTTCAGATGCACCCGAAGAAGGAAGTTAAGTTAAGAGGAAGAACATATAGTTTTATAATGTGTTAAACTGTTTTAACACAATGATAAATTTGGTAGACGGGAATGTTTCTTTCAATGACAAGAGTCTTCAAACAAAAGTCTTCAAATATGTGCCTTGGAAGCAATAAATTTTGACTGGAATAGGTTACATCTGGGACATCTGAATGCTGAAGAATACAAAGAAGTCATGAAAATTTTAAATAGATTTAAAAACGTATTCTTTAAAGAAGGTGACAAACTGACTACTACAATGAATATAAAACATACACAGAACACGAAGCTGAAGTAAGACGACAAATCAAGGAAATGAAAGAGCAGGGTATAATCAGAAAAATTTGTCCTCGTTAATAGTTGTGCCAAAGAAGTTAGATAATTCACAAGAAAAAAAGTACAGTATAGTAGTGGATTACAGGAAAATAAATGAAATAATAACAGATGGTGAATTTTCACTACCAAACATCGACTCAATTCTTGACAAACTAGGAAGAGCACAATATTTCACAACCCTAGATCTAGCTAAGGGATACAATCAAATTTTAGTAGAAGAAAAAGACAGGGAAAATATGGCTTTTGTTACACCCCACGGACTATATGAATTTATACGAATGACGTGTGGATTGAAAAATGCTCCAGCATGAACGAAACATTACGCGAATTCATTAATAAAACATGCCTTGTTTATCTGGACAACATTTTAATATTTAGTTCCTTCTCTAAAGGAACACATAAAATCAATAACAGATATTTTCAGAGTATTAGAGGACGCAAATTTAAAAATACAAATAGAAAAGTGTAATTTCATGAAAAAGGAAACCGAATTTCTAGGTCATATTTTGACAAGTAAAGGACTAAAGTCCAATCCAGACAAAATAAAGGTAATTTACGAATTAGATATACCACGAACAGAAAAACAGATCAAACGCTTTCTGGGTCTTACAGGATACTATAGAAAGTTTGTAAAAGATTACGCCAAGGTGGCCCAACCGATGACAAAATATTTAAAAAAAGGCGCAAAAGTAAATACAAAAGGCCCTACCTATGTCGAAGCATTTGAAAAGTTAAAACAATTGATAAGTTCTCATCCAATATTAAGGTATCCCAATTTTGATAGACAGTTCACATTAACCACGGATGCATCCAATTATGCAATTGGTACTGTTCATTCACAAGAAGGACACCCGATTTGCTTCGCATCCAGAACAATAAACAATCACGAACGAAATTATTCAGCAACAGATAAAGAATTTTTAGCAATATTGTGGAGTGTAAATTACCTGAGACCATATTTGTATGGTAAGAAATTTAAAATTCTTACTGACCATCAACTCATTAAGTTTCTATGCACAAAATACAAAGGAAAGGATATATCGCCAAGACACCTACGATGGTTATTCAAATTATATAAAAGGTGGAAAGAACAAAGTAGCGGATTTTCTTAGTAGAATAGAAAAAAGTGAAGACAATATTTTGAAACATGAAGATGGTAAAGGAAGAGATAGTGAACAAATATAGAACTGAGATTATTCTTACAAATAATAAAACAGAAGAGTTTAGAGAGATACACGGAAAAAGGGTAATTTCTATTGCAGAATGTGGTTTTGAACAAATGGGAGAAATTTTCAGGAGATATATTTGAAAAGGAAAAATTGGTATATTTTCGGAACTAACCGACCACAGCTTATGTTATAGTACAAGAAAAACTGATTAGTATGTATTCGAATGACAACCAACTTCAATTCACTAAGTGTACAAAACGAGCACAAGACATTGAAGCAGAGGTTGAAGCCATAAAACAAATCTCCTTTTGCCATGTTAGAGAAAGTTTACATTTAAGTATTTTAGAAACATGCAATCAAACAAAAAATAAAATCTATTATCAATGTGAAATTTGCCAAGAAACAAAGTACGATAGGAAACCCATTAAACCGAAATGAAATTTTTCAGAAACACCAGTAAAGAAAAATGAAATTATACGCATAGATATGTACGTATGTCATGAAAGGAACCCACTTTTTAACGGTTATAGATAAATTCTCAAAATTCGGAGCAGCGTACTCCTTGAATGATAGAAATCATATTGCCATTGTCGAACAGTTAGAAGAACATTTTGCTAAATTAGGGAAACCAAGGAAAATAATTGCAGATAATGAATTTAAGGTCGCAAGAATAAATGAGTTTTTGGTCAATGAAAATGTAGAGCTTCGTCGAACAAAACCTAATAGCCATACTGGCAATGGCGATATTGAAAGGTTTCACAACACGATCGCGGAAAAGTTTAGAATTTTATATAAATTGGAAAAAGGTTTGTCAATTAAACACTTAATACAGAAAGCCATACGAAATTATAATGATAAATTCCATTCAACAATAAAATGTACACCAAACGAAGTGCATAACTATAAATTAGATCCGGAAATAATAAAAAGCAATTTAGAAGCAAAGAAACATAAAATTATAAGCAAATTGAATAAAAACAGGGAAGATTATAAAGAAGAAAGAACAGAAGGATTCATAAAGAACTATAAAGCGGTTAGGCATAAAGAACAACCAAAATATAGGAAGGAAAAATTAGGAAACATTCATCCTAACAACATTAAAAGACCACTATAATTTGCAGATACTAACTACGATACTAGTGCTGACATGGATAATTCTAACGGAACTGACGGACCAAACAGGATATGTTGACATACAAATAAGAGACCAGGACATAGTTAAGGACAGCGATATAGTACTCTATATAATTGACGTTAAACAAATGGAAGATATCATTAATGAAATGACAGAAAAGTACAAGACAATTAACAAATATGCATTACAAACCGAATTATTAGAAGCAAGAAATATGTTAATGACGTTAACACTAATAGAAAAAAAAACATAAGAGAGGACTTCTAAACGCAATAGGTACTTTAGCAAAATGGACATTTGGCACAGTGGACGATGACGACAGACAGACAATTCAAAAACATTTAACACCAACGGACGAAATGTTGAATCACCAAATACACTTAAATGAACATTTTAATTTGGCAATGAAACAAATAAGAAACAAATAAGAAATATTGTACAAAATGATAGGAAGGAAACCTGATATATTCGAAGAATTTTTAAATGAAATTGACAAAAGCAGTAACCCATTATCAGTTTCCGGCACATGTCGCAATCCATAATAATTTCCAAAGAATAAACAATTTTACTTATTTAAACAAAATCAACAATTTTATTTAGAACAAAATTAAATCAATAATTTCCAAAGAATAAACAATTTTATTTATTTAAGCAAAATCAGCGATTTTATTTATTTAAGCAAAATCAACAATTTTATGTAAAACAAAAATAAACCAATTTAATTTAGCAAGTAAGAAAAACTGAATTGTGAAAATTAAAATAACATAAAAGTTAGTCGGTTTCTTGATCTTGACTTGTTAAAACGGTTTTAATTGTCGTATTCTATTCTTTAAAAAATTAACTGAACCAACATTAGTTATTAAATTCGCGTGAATATGATCCTTTGGCGGTTATATAATTTGAATTTAATAATTCCGCTTCATGTTAAACGAAAACTAGTACATGGTTTAATAATGTCCCATATAAATTATTGTATGAAAATATATGCCGGTACAGTTAAAAGCAGCTGTCCTTCAATCATGCTGTACGTTATCTGTTCTGTCTTCGTCGAATTGTGCACGTGTCTCCATTTGTGATACAATTTCTAGGTTGTTCTTTTCGTAATTTTGTGATTATTCGTTCATTGCTTTTGTTTTTTAATTTTATCAAAAATCAATCACCGCTGTTTCTTGCAGAATTATTTAAATTTACTCGATTAATTCGCATTAATCAATTGATTATTCATAACACAAAATATTATATGAGCAGATCTTTTCAAGTAAGAGTAGCCAGGCAGTTTAACAAACCTCCAAACACATTAAAAATTTGTTCTTCATCCCAAAACACTTACCAGAAGAGACTTCTTGCGTATTTCAACGATATTCCTCATCTATAATTATCCGCTTGAGCCCTTTTTTTCATATTGCCGTCAGATAGTTTGCTGTTCATCTTTCTGTTTTTTTTTTCATACTGAACGGGAAAATGATTATCGCTATTTGTTCTTCCTTTTTTTTTGAGCCATTACGTGTACAGCGTCTCAGTTATTTAAATTTTAAAAAATTACTTGGAGTTATTAATTTTTACCATTTAATCTGTTATTAAATTTTTCGCTATATTATGGAGAAACTGAAAATTCCAATTAAAGTTATTATTCCAATTAAAGTAATATGTGAAGTAGACCGTCATATTGTAAATCATGTTTTTCTGGTATTAAAACATACAAACTTTTTTATAACATTAATATTGTAAAGTTGTATAATGCATTTGTTATCGAATTATGGAGAAGATTCGTTGTACTCTTGTAATTGAATCAAATCGGCCTTAAGACTAAAATTAAAATCCTGAATAAATAAACTAAATTGAATTAAATTAAATAAAAATTGTATTTAAAGAAATAAAATGAAAAAATATTTTAGGAAGTTAACTTTTTTATGTTTATATTATGAACGTTATTCCCCTTACAATTCGTAACTTCTCAAAATATCTATTGCCTTTTTGTCCATCGGTTGAACCAAGGAGATCCAATTGGGATTTAGGAAAACATGCTTTTAGTTTCAACAAACTGAAACAAGTTCCTCGTTTACTTAATATTTATTTATATTAATCACAATTTGTTCATTTGTTTATAACAAACTATTAGCAGCACGACCTATTGCTTAAATACTCGCACGTCTTAGTCTGAGAAGCTTTAAATAGACGCTCGATTACTCAACTACTTAAATTGTCTATTTTGACGTTGTTGTGACATATCCGAGCTTCAATCTATAGTCATATTTATTATATTTCATATTTATTTAGTACACACACTTAGATAGCTTCAAAGTTAAGCAGTTTCCCGATATCAGTTTTTTTTTTTTTTGTTGTGTCTGGTTAAATACGTTTTTCATCTGCTTAATCCCAGCTGTAACAAACTGCCCCCAAACGAGCCCATAAAATGAAATGACAACACTGCAGTCAGTTTTCAGGATTTTGCAGTTTTATTGTCGTGTATGTTTCTTATAAGTCCTAATAAAATGTATATTTGATATCAGTTTCTTTGATAAATAAATATTTTACTTTAAAGCAAATTAGGTGTATTTAAAACTTGCACACCATAACTTGATTAGAAATCCGTTTATTTATTTACCTTACATGGGGAAATTTATCTCCATATGGGAAAATATCCGTGTTGAAAACTCGAAAAAAGTACTAAAAATAAAAACAAACTATAGCTCATATTTACAGCATGATGTTTTGATGGCTTTTTCATTGAAACTTCATAAAGGGTGTCTCAACAAGAACGCAAGACGCAAATGACTGATGCAGCAATTGAATTGTTTCTCTGGCTATATGACATGTGGCACCGTCTTCTTGAAACCACATGCCCTCCACATTGATTTCTTCAATTCTAGGCACGAAAAAACTGGTTATCATTTCACGCTACCGAACACCATTGACTGTTTGCGCTTGACATGACTCATTTTCATAAAAAAAGGTCCAATGATTCCTCCAGCCCAGAATCCACACCACACAGTGACAGTGCTGCTCGTGAATAACTCGAAGATTTTCCTCACCCCAAATGATTCTGCCTATTGACGAAGCCATCAAGATGGACTCGTCACTGAAGATTTTATTGGCAAAATCAGCATTTTCATGTTGTCTCCAATACCCAATTAACGAACTCCTTTCGCTGTCCATGGTCAGCTGGCTTCAGTTCCTGAGTCAATTGAACTTTGTATGCATGAAGATGCAAATCGTTCGTCAAAATTCGCTGCATAGTGGATTTGGAGATACCAATTTGCTGAGCTCGGTGTCGAATTGAGGTGGATGGAGTTTGAGCGACATCATCACGTACAGCTGCGACATTTTCGGTCGATCGACCTGGTCGAAGGCGCGTTGTTGTCTTTACATTACTAACAGACCCAGTTTTGGAAAATTTATCCATTAATCTCTTTACTGTTGACTCTTTTGGAGCATCATTGTCACCCCAAATTGATCGTAATTTGCGAACTGTAGCCGCAAAACTTTCACCATTTTGTAAAACAATTTCACAATGAGAATGCGTTGTTCATTCACGTAGATCTCCATTTTTACTAACCTCGTACCCTCTACCAGCAAACAATAACAATTGTTCAAATGTCAAACAATGACACTTCGAATGGCGCCAAATTTAAATCTTGCGTTTTGGTTGGGACATCCTTTATATAATACACAATTCCTGTTTCAAATAATTATCAGACCATTAATTTTGGTTCGAAGCAAGGAAAAATGTATCCAACGTCTATGTCAAGCAATCCTGTATTAGACTCAAATGCCAAATTTTCCATTTGCATATTCCGTTTGTTGAATTTTGAAATATTTTGTATGGCTAAAGCAAATTATTTCTGAGGTTAACGCCAGCATTAACTACGAATCCAAATTTAAAAACTTGCTTTTCTACATGGCAACCATAGTAGATTTTATATATTTAACTTTTGTAGAGAGACATAAGGCAGTAGTCGATGCCGTTGTCTTTCTTACGTTTGCGTTTCCATTAGCCGCAATCCGTGGAACGTTTCACGTAGGTGCATTGCGGGTAGAGCTTTAAGGCCGATTGGGTACTATTTTCGCATTACAAACCCCTTGTTGGAAGATACAATTCTATACGTACTCAGTAGAACATATTCAAATGGCCTTTGAGTAAACAAGTTTCAACGAATAATTTTCATACATCTGATTAACTTTTAGTAATTCAGAAGAGAAATCACATGTAATCACATGAATTTAAGATGCCAACTTGTATGTATACTTTCTGTCAAAAACTTATCAAGAATTGTCCTTCTAAATTTTTCACGCTAATTGAAGGTATAATAATTTTCTTGTCCATAATT
>JAHXMU010000407.1:178909-207491 GCA_019455685.1 Philornis downsi | reverse complement strand
CAGTTTGCATTTGTCTAATAACAGATTATTTCAATTTGGTTTACTCGGATCAAAATAAAGCCTTTATTAGATTTTAGTAGGGAAACTGAATCAATGCGAGTTTTTGGTTACATTTTAGTTAAGAAATAATTCGAAGTATAGCTCGCGTTCTGTACTGTTTAAAATAAGAGTCGAAATCAAATTTCTGATATATTTCTGAAAACTGAACTTTCGCCAAGTTTCCTGGGTGTGACAGATATTGACCGCTCCGATCTAGCTTGAGGTCTTTATATTTCTTGGTGTTTGGTTTTCGCCCAGCTCAATCTCGTACATATTTTAACTGCAACCGGATGGTACTCCTAGCCTTTGTTAGCACCAGTGAACCGCAAGGGTGACTACGTCATCACCAGGAAAGCGTCTTCGATCTATTATTCCAGACTCTCATTTCTTTGATCTCATCGTCCTGCATTTGCACGAGGCATGCGAGTTACATATTCAATTCCAAAGACAAACACATATATTGGGACAGACGAAATTGATGAGTTTGTGAGAAATATAATAAATAAAAATTGAATACAAAATTCAAGAAAGTAATACGAAACGTATTTCCTGTTTCGAAATATTTAACACACTTAATAAAGAAATGCTGAACAATAATTACAAATAATTCTGTAGAACTAAAATAAGATATTAAATGCCAAATAAGCAAATATGTATATTAGTTTTAAGTCTGAATGTAATTAGTAAAGAATGAATAAAGTCTGTTGTTAAAGATCCACGGTTGAGACTAAACAGCATTTCGGTTGTTTTATATTTTTTAAAAACGCTTCCACCAGTTCAATTTACTAAAATAATTTCTTGACTTGATGTGCATTGCTGATAAGATAGTCGTTTACCTGTTTCGACGCTATGGCAACTTTAGGATATGGTTTTTCCGCCGTTTATATCTTTATCCTGTTCACGTCATATTCTGTACATCTGCCAATTGGATAAAGACACATTTTCTATTAAGACTCCAAATATTCTTCGTGTATGCACTTAAATCATAGACCATGTAATGGCCTTCTTTATGTTTTTTGTGCTACAATCGCCAGTACACAATCGACGGCAATTTCAAACATGAGAAGTTTTTGTCGTAGAGTTATTTACTTTTAAAACAACCACCAGTTACATAATTTATGGTACTCAATCAAACGTTGTTTGCTTGTACTACACACATATATTATATTCTTTCTTTTAAAGTTATTATTAAATTCAGTTTTCGCTAGTGCCCAAGGCAACGCCTAGATTTCATTAGTCTAGTACTCGTATGTTGTATGATTTTATTAGTTCAACTTCAAAGTTGCGTTATTTCATGCGTGTAATCTATTTGCTTTGACTACAAAAATGTTCTATGTTTATACATAGGACGTTGTTAAATTGACTCCTCGTTCGCCTTCATGCTATAGGGGAGCTGAAATGTAATACTGTATCCGGCATATCCGCTACAACGGAAGAGGAAACGATAACTTTTTGACGTTGGAGGCATTGCAATAATAATATTACCGTTCACATATGTGTGTGTGTATATATTTACCTTACATACATTTGTGTGCATACCTATACATACAGTATTGCCACAATGTTGTTTTTCAATCATATAATTTTTATCGCTGCCATTTACGTTTTGACAGAATCTGCGAAACCCATAAAGGCAATATCTGCCACCTATTGCGAACGGGTTCAAACCAGCGCCAGACATGTAGACTTCTTTTAATTATTTTTCAATAGTTAAATGTGTAAGGGATTGCATTACACCATCGCTTTTCTGGAAATAGAGTAAAATTTAAATAAATTGGTTTTTAATTAGTCAAATTAAAATTTGTTTTCTTACGAGTTTTTTCAGAGATTCTGGCAACGAAAAGAAGTTAAATTCCAAAATAGTTCAAATTTGTTTCAGTTTCTGGAATCTAAAACAAAAATATCCAAAATTCTTACTTTTAATCCGACAAATTAATCAAAATATTTGAATGAATTTTGTTTTCGTTGTATACATCCAAAACAAAGTTACAAAACAATTTTGATTCAGATTCATACACCTAGAACGAACTTAGAAACAATTTTGATTTTGATTCAATTTATGAGACGTTTTTTTGGCACTTTGTTTTAAAATTTTCGATTAAAATAAAAATAAAACAGACATAAGAAAAAAAGAAGCTACATGAACGTATATTTTCATTTCAGGTTATCGATTCAAAATTTCTGTTTCATTATTTCATTTCAATAGAGAAATAAAAGCAATGCAGGTTTCTAATTTCGTTTCAGGGAAAAAAGCGTTACAATATACAGGGTGTCCGTCGGAAAGGTTTACTACTTTGTTTGTTTATAATTTTTGATTAAATGAAAGAGAATGGATCTTTTATTGATAAATGTTCTATTTAATGTCGGCAATTATGTACATATGGAATACAACATCAGATAAATGTCCACCTCTGTTAGTCTCACAAATCCCAGCCCTTTTGAGCACATTTTTCATTACATTCTCACACATCTCACGCGGTATTTTTTTCCAATACATATTTGTGAAGGACGTCAAATTAACTACATTTCCGAAAATTTGTTTCTCTCTAAAAGTATTTTTGCAATTCCTACAGCAAAGCTTGTATTAGTACAGTTTTCAAACTATAAATACGAAATTGAGGTAATTTGACATATGTCCCAGATAAGGTTACCCTTTTACATTTTTAAAGTTTCGTTGAATGATATCCCAAAAACTACGACCTCTGAAGGCACACAAGTCGTGTCTTCAAGAATGTCTTACTATAGTGCTATATAGTAAAATTTCAAACTTTTAAAAGCGGATATTCCACTAAAGCGAGACATTCTAAATAAATACCAGAAATGATATTCATATGTTTGGCAAACACTAAAAAGCCGTTTTTTATTTGTCAAATTGCGTTTTCTGTTGATTAGACAAACGTGTTGATTTAAATAATTTCTCCAACTTTGGATATATTTCGATGAAATATGTGACGTAAACAACAGAACATTTTTCTAGAATAACTAAAGTGAATTTCCATAATATAAAATGTGTTGCCTCTGGCACAATTTCCTTAGAATTTAAGTATTAGGGTTTTTAATAAATGTTTTTCAAAACCTTCGTTACTTTTGTTTTTTTTGTTGAATTGTAAAGGCAATATTTGGTACCATTCAATACGTTTTAGAAAACATTAAAAATATTAAAGGTAAATAATAGTTTATCTGTTCAAATGATGCCAAATTTTGGTCACTTTATGTTATGTTCTCGAATTTTATATAAAGCCTAAATCATGAATTATTTATCATATTGTTTAGGTCAGTAGTAATCGCCTTTCTTATTTTGAGTGGTGATTGCTTCGATGTGCACAATGAACATTTCGAGTAGTCAGATAAGCCACAAATCTTTATAAAAGCTTCTCTATTTCATGATTCGACAAATAGAGTGCCCATAAGCCCATTGAATGGGTGAAGCTCCCCCATATCTCATTCACGAAATGAATGGAAATTTGTTTCCTTATTGTATGGAGAATTTATTAAACGTTTAGCTTTAAAAAAAAGTGCAAGAAATTCATATTTGAGTCGATAAATCATTGTCATTTATATATATATTATGTAAATATTTATGACGAATTTATACGAGCACATCATTTTATAACTTTGAAATGATATTAACAGGGTGTGGCTAAAGTCAAAAAAGAGCAGAAATTTGGTAAATGAGGACATATAAACTATTCATCCTGCTGTAAATTTTGGCATGGCTTTATCCAAATTGAATCCAATTTAAATACATATTGGTATACGAATTTTGGAAACTGCAAATTCGAATAGACCTACCAAGAAAACCTTTGTGTGCGCGTTTATGAAACTTTACTATATCACTTCTAAGTTTCAGGATGTGCTACAATGAAATATTGCAAATTTCAATTAGGGCTGTATTTGAAATTCTTGTTGAGCCATCCCGATTTCCAAACTAAGTTTTAAGTGAACGATTCTTACACTTTAAATATATAAATATATTCTTCAAAATTTAAACACAAAATTGGGAAACTTTGCAATGAGTTTTTCATTTATATATGTATGTATGTATAAGGGTCCTTCGCGAAAGTTCAGTTTCATTTCAGTTTTGTTATTGTACATTTACCTGAAGTAGTTTGGAAATTTGTTTCTGTTTGATATTTGAAACAACAATTCATTTCATATATTGAGTTGTTTGTCATTGGAAAGCAAAACACTTGCCTTAATTATCCCTCCCACAAACAAACTAAACATGCTATGTGGATAAAACCGTTAACATATCTTCGAGGCGAGTGTACCAACATATAAAAAAATAATAATAATCGAAAGTCGAATGTACGTAGCAACCGAAGTTTGAAAATTCATCTTATTTTTTGAACACACCTCGTATAACATAAAATTGCATTTTTTAAAATAAAAAAAAAATTCATGAAATATATAGATTAGATTAGATTAGATTTGAATTTCTAATTGTAGCACAATTGGTGCACTACCCTGTATGAACCAGAAGCAAAATTCAACACAATTTTGATTCAGTTTCCGGATCCATAATAAAAATTGTGTATATTTTTGATTTGGTTTCCAGAAACTGAAACAAATCAAAGCTATTTTGGGATTTGAAAAACAAATACATCATTGACAATAACTTACTAGCATTTTATCTTGTCCATTTATTTTTTAAATATTTACAGCGAAAATTCTCTCTGCAGATCCAGTTTAAAATTTATGAAAACTCTGCCGAATATGAATCTTTAGCATATACCTATACGATATCGTAATATATCACGCATCTAAAATTTTATTGTATTTAGTATTATTTAGATTACATTTTGTTTAAAATAAAATCGCTCTTAACATATTTTAGCAATTTTTCCAAAAACCAGTTATTTGAAAATGGCGTTTTAAATTTTCATTTCAGTCCATAAATCGGGATTTCTGTTGCAGTTTTGAATTGAATTATTTACAGCTTCCAATATTCGGGTAAATTACTTCATCCATATAAACGTTGATCCCTTTTCAATGAAAATGCTGTCAATTGAGTGCCTTCATATATTTTACTCTCCTGAAAGTTAGTATTGTGATCAACACATTAGTATAATCTGTTTTTTTTTTAACTGCCTATATGACACTAGAAAATTATTTCGCCGTAGTTGTGGAATGGGGAAGTTCAAAGTTGCGAGAAGGCGACTGGTTGGGAAACCTAAATGGCAAGCTAACATCGATGCGTCTTAGGCCAGTAGGTAACTTCTGTTACTGAAACTCAACTCACCAGCCTAGTGGCCATTGGCAGCCCCAACTCTACATATAGAATCAGGTGCAGTGGCCTGATACGCCGCTCATCTTAAACTTTAAATTATCATGAAAAACCCGAAGAAAATAATAAAAATTACTCCCCTAAATGTTGACGACTCCCGCAAAGTTATAACGATCATGATCTAAGGATATGCACGTAAAACGTCCGCACTCTTTACAGAGAAAGTGCCTCTCCCCGACTAGCGGATGTCCTGGATGAATATAAGGCTGACATTACCGCCATCCAGCAGATGCGATGGACAGGACAAGGATATACTCGGCGTAAAAACTGTGACATCTACTATAGCTGCCACGCAGAAAGGCATGAATTCGGATGTGGATTTGCTGTGGGAAAGAGACTGAGATACTTTGTCTCGCGGTTTAACCTTCTAAGTGACCGCATAGCCACTATCCGCATCAAAGCGAAATATTTTTTCATGACGTTGATCTGTGCACATGCCCCGACGGAAGAAGAGAAAGACGAGGAGACCAAAGACACATTTTATGAGAGCCTAAAAGAAGCATATGACCACTGCCCTGACCATGACATTAAAATTGTTCTGAGAGAATTTAGTGTGATTCGTGGTGCTCACCACCTGGTTGCAGCTAGGGTACGCACGAGATTGAGCAGAATGAAAAATGTTCGTAACCAAGCACAAAGGAAGCTCGAAGTCGCTAGGCTGTATATGTATACCCTAAGATAGCCACAGCCTACTCCACCAAACTCTCACAACTACTACAACTAAACGCCCCTGATCCTGATGTTCCTGACGCACAGTGGCAACATATTGCGCATTCAATGACAACTGCTTCAAAAACCATACTTGGGTATGTGAAACTGCGCTCAGACAGGCCCTGGTACGACGAAGAATGTCGTATAGTGTCTGAGGAAAAGGATGCTGCTTACAGAGCAACGTTGCGGTCAATTGTATCCGTAATCTGTAATCTTCAGGTGGAAGAAGCGGTTGTGGAAAGAGCGTGAGAGTGAGGAAGTAGAAAAGTACAGGGATAGAGGTGAAGCCCGAAAATTCTACCAAAAGATAAGAAGTACAGGGTATGGAACAACGCTCCCCTCCTGTAAGGATAGCGAGGGAAATCTAGTCAGAGATACCCAGAATGTGCTGCAACTATGGAGAGAACATTTTTATAAGCTCTTAGTTCCGGATGGCAGCAAGAGGGAGGAAATCACCCCAATTATCGACGATGGCATAAATTGCGCAGCTCCGACCCAAACAGAGATCAGAACAGCAGGCTTAAGAACAACAAAGCTGCGGGCGCTGATGGCCTGCCAGCACTGCTGTTCAAAACTGGTGGCGATGAACAGATAAACAGCCTGCATCAGCTCCTAAATACGGTTTGGCTCGAGGAAAACTTGCCCGATGATTGGAATTTGAGTGGTACTGTGTTCTGTGTTTAAAAAAGGCGATCCAAGGGTTTGTAAAAACTATCGCGATATCAGTCTTTTATCTATTGCCTATAAGGTTCTGCCGAGTGTGATATGTGAAAGACTAAAGCCGTTTCTACTTGACCTGATTGGACCTTATCAGTGTGACTTTAGACCTGGTAAATCAACAACTGACCAGATATTCACACTATGACAAATTCTAGAGAAGACCCAAGAAAAACAGACCGACACGTACCACGTACAAAAAGCTGCCTTCGATAACCCGATACGGCAAAAACTGTATCAAGTCATGTCCGAGTTTGGAATTCCTACGAAGCCTAAGACGTATAGGTAGGATGACGTTGACTGACACGAAGTCTTCAGTAAAGATAGGCAAAGATCTACGCGAGCCTTTTTACACCAAACAAGGATTTAGGCAGGGCGACAGGCTATCGTGCGACCTCTTCGAGATACTGTTGAAGATGATTATGAGGAAGGCTGCAGTTAACCCGACTGGTACCATCTTTAGTAAAAGTCATATGTTACTGGCATATGCAGATGACATAGACATCATTGGGCGAAAACTGCGAGATGTTACTGCAGCTTTCTCAAGCAACGAGAAGGAAGCAGCGAAAATGGGTATTGGGACGTTGTGTGAACATTAACAACTATAATTTTGAAGTGGTGGAAGAATTCATCTGCCTCGGTTCCGCTGTAAACAAGACGAATGATGTCTGCATGGAGATAAGGAGAAGAATATTGCTTGCTGACAGATGTTACTAAGGAGAAGAATATTGCTTGCTGACAGATGTTACTATGGGCTAAGCAAGCGATTCACTGATAAAGCTCTCTCTCGACAAACAAAAATCCGACTGTACCAGACGTTGGTTTTACCTGTATTGTTATATAGCGCAGAATCCTGGGTTGTGACGCAAGCGGATGAATCAGTATTGGCAGTTTTCGAGAGGAAAATACTCCGGAAAATATATGTATATGGACCCATCATCGTTAACGTCAGCGTCGCATGAACAATGAGCTGTATGAGTTATATACCGACATCGACGTGGTCAAGCGCATTAATATACAGCGACTGTGTTGGCTGGGTCATGTTGTGCGGATGGACAAAAATGCACCGGCATGGAAAGTTTTCGACAACGAACTCGATGGACAGCGCAGAAGAGGGCAACCGAAACTCCATTGGGAGGACCAGGCTTTTGAAATGAAATGTGACGAATTGGAGGAGAAACGCAGAAGATCGAAGCGCTTGGAATTATTTACTACGGGCGGCGTATAATAGATAAGGATGTCTATTCCAGTCGCCACCTAAGAAGAAGAAGCAGTTGGAAAGTAACTAAGGAGGTAATATGCAAATGGTAAAGAACTGGGTATTGAGATTAACAGAATCCGCATATCATAAATTTTCGAAACAAAAATCAACAGTGGCAACAATGTTAGCTTGTATTTGATTTGTTTTTAGTTTACAAATTTTTCTGGAGGGTATTACAAGGGAACTGCAACAATTCAGTTTAAAAACAGCGATATGTTTTACGAGTGACGTGGAAACACAACGTTTTGTTTTGAATGCCCTTTTAAGCGGAGATCAACATGTAGGGCATGTTATTAAAAGTTGATATCATAAAAAGGTTGTGGTTTGGGCTTGTGGTAAAATGAATAACAATTAATGTTGTTAGAGAGTAATTATATCGCAAAATGAAAATTTCATTTAAAGGATAGTCGTTTTTTATTTTATGTTCCTTAATAGTTATGTATGCCGAGATTTCGGAAAAAATAAAATTGTATTGGAAACAACAAAAAAAAAATCTAATAACCAGTATAGGAATTTCCGTCAGGTGAACCGATTTACATACACCAAGAGGGACGTTTTAAATCACTATGTTATTTTCAACAAATGCTGTGAATTAACACACGGCAAGTAAAGATGATGATGATGATTTGTTATTAACTATTAAAGCTTAATTATAACTCTGTATCTTGGGCTAATTTGCGTAAGGTGTCGCTATCAGCAATGCAGCAATGAAAGATATGCAGTCAGGAATATACTCGTATATGTGTTAAAACAGGTAATCTGTATGGCAGGCATTAGAAGGACGGGGTTATCCGGAAATTTTTTTTAAATTTTACCAAACACTGTAATTTAATGTAGCCAACAATAATGTTAACGTACTGGTGTCCACGAAATACTTAGCAGTTTCAGGGCTAAAATTAAATTTGCATAACCTGATCAATTTGTATAGGGGAGTACCTGTACCAATCCAGTGCATTTTTATTCTCAAAACTAAGCTTACCAAACGCATGATATGCGTCAAATTTGGTTGAATTATGTGCAACTGCTGGAAGAAATGAAGCTAAGGATGCATTAAATCGGTAATTTGTATAGCAGGCAACAGAAAGATGGTGGTTACTTGGTCGATTTCTCTTAAGTTTTATCAAAAAGATATGAAACTGTGAATACATGGTTTAATTCCATCATTTATATGGGAGGTACCAGAAGAGCTGTGGCTAACCGTTCGACTTTTTAAATCTTTGCCAAGTGTCATAAAACAATGCAATAGACCAAGAAAACAAACATTTTGACAAAACATTTTTTATGAAGTTTCATAAAGATTTACTACAGTTATCGTGTCCACCGGCCAGACAGACAGTCAATGCTTAATCGAGATAAAAAGTCATGCAACCCATGTGGTCAAAAGATACTTGACACGTTAAACGCTTCCTTCTGAATGTAAAATTTTTGGACATATCAAATGATATATACAAGGCTATCGATGTAGTGATTTCAAAACCGCCGTTCTAGCAAGGCTGTCAGCTGTTAAATACCTGTCATCTGAAGTGTCATTTATTTATTGAATCGTTTGGATCGTTTAGCGAAGAACGCTTACAAATAGTTAAAACTTACTGCAAAAGTGACGATTACGGGTTGATTATGGCCGTCATAATCGACCTACTGTGCAAGGAATTGGCAAGATTATAAAGAAATTTGAAGAGACTGCAAGCGTTACAGATGTCGTCAGGCCTGTGAATCATCGCAATGTACGCATTGCCAAAAACATTGCTTCTGTTAGTGAAATTGGGGCATTCGATATAATCTGAATTTCAATTCAGATATAATAACCGACTTTTTTGTGGCCTGCAATTAAAGATTACGAACTGGACGATATGTGATTTCAACAAGACCGTGCTACGAGCCACACAAGAAGACGGATTTTTTCTTTATTGCATGAGAAGTATCCAGAAAACATAATTTCAAGTTTTATCGACGTCAATTGGCCTCCAAGATCATGCAATTTGACGTCGTGAGACCTTTTTGTGGAGCTACATCGAAGACCGTATTTACGCGGCTAATCCCCAAACGCTGAAGCAGTTTGTAACTCATCATTCGTTAATTTATCGTCTAGATACCGCCCAAAGTGAGCGAAAAAGTGGTCGAAAACAATTTCAAAAGGACGCACTACTGCAACCAATCTTGAGGCAGTTATTTAAATGACATAGTATTTGGTACATAATGGCAAGTTCAAAGTTTTTTCTATTGAAATAAAATATTCATCAAAATCACAGCTTTATGTGTGTTTTACTTATCTTAACTCTTGAAACCAAAAAAATGGATAACCTTCATGCCTCCAGGTGAAGGTATAAAAGCTTACAGCCTTTGACTTTCAACCGTAACAATGGGATTCAAATTCTGTTGTTAGATGTTTTCTTCATTACTTATATATGATAGTTACAGATTTTTTAAGGATGCGAAGTTTTTTCATTCCCATCAAATGTTTCCTGCCTAAAATTACAAAATCAACTGAAAATATAGCACTGACTGATATCTTGTGATTACATGTGGTATCATAAATGTAAAAATAAGTATGGATATGCCATATTATTAACGCATTAATTTAATCTAGTGAATCTAAATGAAAAAAGGAACCGGGCAGTTGTTATACTTTCACCCGGAGTAATGAGTGATATCCGGTCGACTGGCTTCTGGACTGCTGTAAATGTTTATGAAACTTCTTAAAATTTGATTCAGCCTAATATATTCCCAGATCGTACAAATTGACCGATTTTCGAAAATTCAATACTTTCCATGTAATCCCTCATTTGCAATCTGCAGAAGCACAAATATTTGTCGGTCGCGTTGTTGTATAATTCCTGGTAAAATTTGAAAGAAAAAAATTGATCGATTAACCCCACTCCTTCTGGTACATGCCATACAAATGATCGATTTGTACCATATATCCTTGATTTCATACCTTCTAATTAATTGTACTAAATGTAGTCAAATTTGGCATACATTGAAACGCATGCCAAAGTAGGTGCTCAGAAAAAGGAGCACACCGTAATATCCATTCCGCTATCTCCAATACTAATAGACCAACCAATCCCCCAAATGTGTATCCCTTACATTGTTTTATAGTTCTCTACAATATTGGAGAGGAAAACCGATCACGATACTACGGCCTCTCCTGGTGCCTTTTATACAAATAACCGATTCAGCCTACCTATTCTTGTCTCTATATCTTCCAATCGGTTGTATCAAATTCAACCAATTATTGTACATATCATGCATTTGGGAATATAAGTTCTGAGAACGAAAAAGAGCGACGTTGCCACACCCATTCAGGAATACCCCAAGCAAATTGACTGAAGTAGCGAAATTTGATTTTCCAATGTAATCCCTAATTCGTTGTCTAAAGCTATTTAAGTTGTTGCCAATTATATTATACGATGTGAAAAAAATAACGGAATGGCCACGCCCTTTCTATTACATTCCATACAAATTACCTTATATAACTTATGTATTCTTAAATACGTTCCTTTCATTTAGTTACATTTTTATTCAGTCTATTTAACCTCGCATCATGTATTTAGTGTTACGAATGAAAAAAGATTACACTGCCACGCCCTTTAGTGTACCACATATTCAAATTGGCTGATTTAGTAAAAATCGATAGTCTTTTTACATTTTCTAAATGAAAGGCCTCAGGAAATTACAATTTTGCTTCTTTTATTATATTTTAATTCAGGGTATTTTCATTATATATTCAGTAGCATCACAATGGGATGTTGGGTGAAGGTATACTCGTATGTGCGTCAGTTCCGCTGACTGAAATTTTCGTACTGGTTAGCTTTAATCAACTTGATGTTCTTTAACTAGTAGATCTTGGAGTGCGGTATTCTTAAATTTTTGTAATTAAAATATGAAATTATTTTGCCAAATATCTTTTGTCTTCTAAATTTTGTTAAGTATCATAAAATAATACAATGGGCCAAGAATCATGGCACTTCATTTTACCGATTAGGATCTATAGGGGAAAAACTGAATTTTGGAAAAACTCATTTACATTCCCCGGCTACAATATGATAAAATATTACACTTCGCCAAGTTTTATGAAGTTTCATAAAGATTTACGACCTGCCAACCATCCAGCCAACTGAAGTAACATCAACGACTCTAATGTTTTATCATTATCGCTCATACTCGTGATAAATATTTCTTAAAAGCCCCAAAGACAATTAAATTTCATATACACATTTGGTTGAAAAAATAAGTACACCTATGTATTTTTGCTTTAAGTTTAATTTTAGTTACTTTTACGGAGATGGCAATTCTTTTTTATTTAAATAAATAAATGGCATGACAATTCTTTTTTATTTAAATAACTTTAATATGGTAATGAATTTAAAAGCAAAAACAAAACTGGGGCTTCCCCGTTGTTTTCATTGTGAGTTAGTTTTGTTCAGGTGGGATTTCATTACTTGGTCAAAATAATAAATTCTCGTACATTACTCATTTCTTTAATATTGTCGCAGTCTGCTGTAATCTTTTTGGAAAGGCTAGTTATTTCACTGTTGTTTATCGTCATTCATAACCAAATATATACATATATAGGTAGTAAAAAAATTAGCCATGGGTTGAAAAAGTCATTGTTCTCCAGAGGAGAGAAAAATTGTTTCTAGACTAAGAGAAAGTGGCCAAAGTCTTCGTTCTATACCAGAAACTATGAATCGGTCGCTATTTTTTGTACAAAATGCTTTAAAGCCTAAAAAGCCCGTCGAAACTCGCGGAAGACCCAAAAAGCTTCAAAAACAACAGATATCCGTATTGTAACACTTGCGAAGAGGGACCCGTTTGTGTCTTCAAGAGCGATTTCAGCAGAAATTGGAAATTTAATTTCATCGCGAACGGTTCTTAGTAGACTACAAGAAGCACATTTACCAGGACGGATAGCCTGAAGAGTTCCTTTACTTAGCCAACAAATTTAAAGGCTAGATTGGCGTTTGCAAGAAGTCATTCCGATTGGTCCGGAGGAGACGGTGAAAAAAAAAATGGTGAAACATTTTGTAGAGCGATGAAACAAAAATTAATGTATTTGGAAACAACTGTGCCCGGAGTGTTCGACGCCTTAAGGGTATGGAATTCCATATTCGCTTTACAAAGAAGACAGTCAAGCACGGAGGCGGCAATATTATGGTCTGGGGTTGTTTCTCGTGGTATAGTGTCGGTCCGATACATCGAATTACCGAATAAATTGCTAAAGGAATGACTCCAAGATAATAATGTTGCCCTTCTTGACTGGCCAAGTCAATCTCCTGGCTTAAAACCAATCGAAAATCTTTGGGGAAAATTGAAACAAAGAATTGCAAAGGAAGAAAGAAATAAGGATCAGTTATAGAATTTTGTTGAAAAAACTTGGTGTGAAACACCAATAAAAACCTGCAGGAAGCTTATTGCCAGTATGCCAAAAAGGGTCAACAAAATAATTATAAATAAAGGTGGATATACCGGCTTTTAGCGAAACTCAGCCAATTTAGCAAAAAAAAAAAACTTGATTTGTTTACTTTTTTGCTTATTTTAACTAAACAAACTTATTATTTTGTCAAATATTTTTTGATTAATTTCTTACCTTTTAAAAAATATTGAATTTAATTATTGTATTTTGTTATTGTTTTAGTATTTATTTTATTTCTACCGTTCTACCAAAAAAAAATTAGTATTTGTTTTACCTTTTAATTTAAATAAATTTTCGTCTACAAGCCTCAAAACAAAAAATATAGGGTGTACTTATTATTTTGACCATATGTGTATACAAGTACGTTGCCGAAAATTGCACATTCTTATCTTTTCAAATAAATAATGAAAGAAACAACGCGTGTGGTCACATTAAAAAAATATTATAACATCGGTATTGCAGTCGATAAGATATCATACTCCACGTTATTTTCAACCTGAGGGGTCTAATCAACAACACAAAGTCTACTCCACCCGCCGATAAGCGGAGTGTGCGTCATAAATATGTAGCGTTGACATCATCATCATCAACTCAAGTGTGACAATAATCGAACGATAAATTGAATAGATAAGCGCACGTTTGCACAAAATCAATTATTTGCAAAATGTTTATCACAAAACTGCCATTGTTCCGTAAATAAAATTAAATACTTCAATGATTTAAATTTTCAATATCACAGCGTTAATCACGACTGTTTTCCTTAAAAGCGGTTAATATTTTTACAACGTTGCATCCTGGCAAAATTGTTTCAGAAAAGAATTATCTCAAGTTCCCTATCGTTACGTTAGAATAAAACGCAAAATAATTTCGAATTGTTTAATATGACTTTTGTTTATAGTGGTTTATTAAAGAGAGATGGATATGTAGAGCTTCTTAGCCATAAAAGAATTTAGATCTATGATAAGTAGTTAGGCGCTCATTGGTAAAATTGGGAGGAAATTTTGAACATGCCCCTTAAATGATTATTTCTATATTATACAGAAAAACAATTAATAATAATAATAAGTTTACAACACTGGCATAAAATCCAAAGTCGAATTTAACGTGGAAAATTTTATAATATTGAATTACTCTTGTATCATCAAAATGACAGTATCAATATAAATTGAAGTTTGTGACTGCGTTTCAAATAGCAAATTCAGCATTTTTCACATATGTTTGAATGTTGTTACAACTATTACATAAGGAGAGAATTTATATATCATTCAATATGGCAAAACATATAAAGGGTGTCCCAACAAGGACGCAAGATTTAAATTTGGCGCCATTCGAAGTGTCATTGTTTGACATTTGAACAATTGTTATTGTTTGCTAGTAGAAGGTACGAGGTTAGTAAAAATGGAGCGCTACACGAATGAACAACGCATTCTCATTGTGAAATTGTTTTACCAAAATGGTGAAAGTTTTGCGGCTACAGTTCGCAAATTGCGATCAATTTGGAGTCACAATAATGCTCCAAAAGAGTCAACTGTAAAGAGATTAATGGATAAATTTGTCACAACTGGGTCTGTTAATGATGTGAAGACAACAACGCGCCTTCGACCAGGTCGATCGACCGAAAATGTCGCAGTTGTACGTGATGATGTCGCTCAAACTTCATTCACCTCAATTCGACACCGAGAATTGTATGACGAAATTGTTCGACAATTGTATGACGAAAGATTTGCATTTTCATGCATACAAAGTTCAATTAACTCAGGAACTGAAGCCAGCTGACCATGGACAGCGAAGGGAGTTCGTTAATTGGGTATTGGAGACAACATGAAAATGCTGATTTTGCCGATAAAATCATCTTCAGTGACGACCCCCACTTCCAACTTGATGGCTTCGTCATTAGGCAGAATTATCGCACTTAGAGTGAGGAAAATCCTCGAGTGATTCACGAGAAGCACTGTCACTGTGTGGTGGGGATTTTGGACTGGAGAAATCATTGGACTTTTTTTTTTATGAAAATGAGGCATGTCAAGCGCAAACAGTCAATGGTGTTCGTTATCGTGAAATGATAACCAGTTTTTTCGTGCTTAGCATTGAAGAAATGAATGTGGAGGGCATGTGGTTTCTACAAGACGGCGCCACATGTCATACAGCCAGAGAAACCGTTCAATTGCTGCGCATCAGCCATTTCCCGGTCTTGTTATTTCGCGTTTTGGAGACCAGAATTGGCCGCTTATATCGTGCGATTTAACACCATTAGACTTTTTTCTTTGGGGTGTTTTGAAGTCGATGGTTTACGCGAATAAGCCGACGACGACTCAAGTCTTAAACGAGGAAAATAACGCAGCATTTATGCAAAACGGTCATTGAAAATTTCATTAAAAGATCGCGTGTGTGCCAGTAAGGCCGCGGCGGCCATCTGCCCGATGTGTTGTTCCATACATAACCTCATTCTGTCTACTTTACGATATAATAAAGTTGCACGATTTTTTTTTAAATATCTGTGTTTTATTTACAATTTAAATCTTGCGTTCTTGTTGGGACACCCATTATAAAACGCATCATGTATTTTCCGATCGAATTTGTTTCATAACTTTTCTGCTGATAGAAATGAAACCCAACAACACTATTTTCTTATTCGTTCCAGCGAAAATATCTAAGTACTCGCATGTTATTTACACGAGGAAAAAATACCATGAGACATTGTCTTTCTGTAAAAAAAAAAATGTAGCGGCATTGCCAGGTTTTGTGTATCGGTTTCGAACACTGAAATCGAAATAACTTATATTTTATTCTCCGTATTATATTTTCATAATATGTTCGTCAATGTATTTGCAAAACTGTAAAATTGTACCCATTTTATTACTATTTCATTTTAAAACATTACGAATGCATTAACGGGCACTAAAAACTAAAGTTATTACGATATCTGTATTGTAAACCAACAAAAAAAAAGAGTTTATTCTGGCAAGAAAACATAGTAATGTATTGTGGAAAAATTTAGCATAAAATTGCATTAGCATTTTTTTTTATATGGAATAAAGACAACCTATGAAAGCTCGCAGTGTTGTGGCGGAAAATGTTTTCCGTTTGGTTTCTGTGCCTCTCCTCACTAAAGTTTGTCAAATCCCTTTGTCTCGGCTTGGTCATGGCAATTTAAAAAAGCTTTCAAAATCCATTAAGCGCATTCAATGCGTGATATTGCAAGTTAGTAATGCAAGATAGAAGCAGGCACATTTGAACGCGTGTAAATCAACTCCTACCTAAATACCTTTCTCACATGTCAAGCACATGTCAAGTCTCACAACGTTTAGCTCATCGCCCTGATACATTGGATAAAAAGAGACACTGCAAGTTACGAGCAATCAAGGATTACTGAAAGACATTTAGCAGCAAATGCAGTGATATTCACTTGCTGTTGACATTGAAAAAAGTGTACATTGTTTATTTTGTATCTTCCGCACAGCATTTTCTGTTAAGAGATTCCATTGTATTTCCCAGAATTTATAATTCATGTTGACTACATTTAAGAGGGCAATTAAATGTAGTCAACATGAATTATAAATTCTGGGAAATACAATGGAATCTCTTAACACTTGACAGATGGGGATGTCAAAATTAAACAATTGCATTGCTGTGCTTGAAACGACAAATAAAACAGTAAAACAGCAGTTTTATTATATAAAGTGGGGGAATAAAGTCAACATACACCTTTCGATTTCGATTGACATTCCTGAGAAATAACAAAGACAATGACGAAAATATTAAATGAAATATTTAGTGCTCCAATGCACGTGTTTATTCACGTAAAGTATTTTTAAGATACATAACAAAAACAATAAACAGGAAAACATAAAAAATTCATAACTTCGAACATTTTAATTAAAATTAAAAACTTATGCAGAAACGCTCTAATTTTTAAATTTTTTAATATTTTGTTGGTCTTCCTTGGGCATCTATAACAGTAGCTAAGCGTCTTGGCATTGATACTACTAAATTGTCCGTTATGTCGGGAGTAATTTCGTTTTTTTGCGGGCAACCCTGCATCAAAATCTCTTATAGCTCTGGGATGAACAGTCTTATTTGAGCATCTTGCATTGTATTCCGGCTTACTTCCTTGGGAACGCAGCTAAAATCTCGACTAAACAATATTTTTGGTCTACCCGTTTGATCCTTAATTTCGGCTGTACCCATATTATTATGATTACTTGCAATTGTTTGTAAAGTTGAGCGGCTTAAATTAACTAATTTTGCAATATCTCCATAAGATTTATGTAACATTTAATGCAGAGAAAACAAGCTTTGACTATTTTTTTGGACATTCAACATTTAGAACGATAACCAATGTAAGAGATGCATATCAATAATGGTGATTTCCCACTTTTTGGCTTTGTTTTCATATATACTTGTAGGAGTTACCGCCTTGTATGTAGACTTTTTTCCGTGCAAAGTTTAATAATCTACAGGAATACAGGGTTGCCCATATTCGACGGACCCATGTTTGTTAAAAAAAATCAAAGAAAAAAATAAAAATTTGGCGGTTGGCAATCTTATTCATTTAATTTGTTCCAAGTAGATTTGTTTACATCAATTTTTGAATATTATATCTCTCAAATGGCCGCCTCTGGCGTTGATGGCGTATTGTGCCCTTTTTGCAGCATTTTCCATCGTTTTCGCCAACATTTCGGCCGGAATAGCGGCTATTTCTTCACGAATGTTGTCCTTGAGCTCTTCTACGGTCCTTGGCTTGTTAACGTAAACCTTTGACTTCAAATGTCCCCACAAGAAGAAGTCAGCGGGCGTCAAATCGGGCGAACGCGGTGGCCAGTCCAAATCACCACTTTTCGACATCAAACGGCCCGGAAACAAATTCTTCAGAAAATCGATTGTTATGCGACTTGTGTGCAGTGGAGCGCCGTCTTGTTGAAACCAGAACTGCCTCATACGCTTTCGACGAATAATTGGCATCACAAAATTGGTCATCATGTCGCGATAACGCTCCTGGTTGATGGTAACAGCATGGCCATTTTCGTTTTGGAAGAAAAACGGCCCAATGACCGTTTTCGCACTAACGCCGCACCAAACTGTGACTTTTTCGTCATGAAGAGGCAATTCTTGAATCTCCTGAGGATTTTCAGTGGCGTAAATACGGCAATTTTGCTTATTTACGGTCCCATTCAATGTGAAATGGGCTTCATCGGGCATGATTGGGCCCATTCCAATCGACGAGGCTTGTCCGCAGACAACAATCTTTGCGTCAATTGAATTTTGTACGGGAACAAATGCAAATCAACGCGAATAATCCGTTGTAAAGTGGACCGAGCCATGCCCAACTGCTGAGAACGGCGTTTTTGGGATGTTCTTGGGGACCTCTCAACACTGGCTCGTACGGCAGCGATATTCTCGGCCGATCGCCTTGGTCGACTTTTATTTGGCCTCTTCGGATTAGAAAGAGCCTCACCAGTCGAAAATTTTTCGTATAAACGCTTAATGGTGTTCTTAGAAGGCGCACTTCTCACATTTTTTAATATTTTAAAAGCACGTTGAGTTTTCACAATTGACTTCTTCTGTTGAATGTAAATTTCAACTATTTCAGAGCGCTCGCGTGGCGTGTATTGTTCCATGGTAAAAATCTGCTTGGACTGACGCTTCAAACGCGGTATGTCATTAAGCGATCTGACATCTCTGTCAAAAGTTATGGCGTTGCCAGATGGGTCCGTCGAATATGGACAACCCTGTATAAATGTTTTTCGAAATATTTTTTTGCATGAACTGACATAGCTTCAGAAGCACAACACAAATACTAAAACGAATGTTTAATAATAGTTACCAATTTATCGCAATACTAAAATAGCAAGGTGTATGTAGACTTTATTCCATCACTGTAGATAAAAAAAAACACAAAGTTATTCGGTAAAACTATTATTATTAATAGAATTCCTACCAAAGATTGTAAAAAATTTAAGCGAAATTTAAATTTTATGCCATTTGTACGTGACAGCTATCAATTCAGGATTATTAAAAATAAAGCTTTTTATGAAAAAGAAAGTTTGTTGGATGAATAGTGCAGTTTTTTGTAAGATATGAATGTGAAGGTTGTGTGATTTCAACGAGTTGATGCCACCTGCAAAACGGATCGAGAAACAATGCAGTTATTGCATGAAACATTTCTCACTTGCGTGAAGTTTTTAACATCCTTTATAGTTAATTACGCTGACAGTGTAATTTTTTATACATCTTAATGCACAGAATTTGATACAGTGTTCTGAAATTAAATTAATTATTTATTATTATTATGATATTCACACTACGGCAAATCCTGGAGAAGACCCAAGAAAAATGGATTTACACACACACTCATTCGTCGACTGGCAGTTCGATGCAATAAAGATTAAGTATATGAAGCCAGCGCCATCTTATCTTACACGTCTTTGTATAGGTAATATGACACTGACTGACACGAAAGCTTTTTCTGATCTGTACACCAGACCATTGCCTCGAAAGAAATGACCAACACGCAAATCGTTTAAAAACTATAATTCAATTCATAACTACCAATTTTTCATATGACTGCCACGCTTTACGACATTTACATCGCCATCGATATTTCATACGATAAAATAAAAAATGGAGCGATTTTTGATGCCATACAAATTAGTTAGTTTAATTTCATGTTCATTTCCTCATTTCGAAGAAGGTTAATGATTAACATTGACGATGTCTGTGTATTGTAAACTGTTTTCTTAGGTTGTTGAAATGAAAACAGAAAACAATTTTTATTTGCCTCTGGTTCGAACATACAAATCCAATCTATATACAACTTTGATTCTGATTCCGACCGAAATGAAATTTTATTCAATTTAAATACTGACTTAGGAAACGTTCAATACATAAACTATAAATTTAAAAATTATTTAACTTATTGTAAATATTTCTAGAAGCTTGATGTCTCAAATTCAGGAAATACATAGTTTGAAGCATTTCTACTATCGCAGTTTGGTTTCCGATTTAAGTTAAGGAACGACACTGCACAAAATTATACATACTTTAATTTGTGGCATTCGAATCAAAATATCTGTTTCGCTAAGCTTTGATCTATGTTGATTTCTACTTTTGCTTAAGGAAGAAAACGAATTCATGTGTGAATTGATTGATTTTTTCAAAAATGAATTTTTGGTCAGAAAACACAGATCTGTGTTTTGCCGATAAAAAATTTGGAATTACGATTAGGAATTTACTTGGCGATTTATTAAATACCTGGCGATGTTTTTTTATACTGTGTGATGAGATTGCGGCAAAAAATTACAAAGATATTTTTCTTGCGGATACGTCATTTTTAATACTTCATTTCGTTATATTTTTTGGAACTCTTCAAAAAATATAATCTGACAGGCATTGCACAGATCGCGCCAGACTTCCAAATCGATCGAAAATTATCGACAGTTTTGTTCGGTCGTCGGCCGCCGATTGAAATTTAAACCTGCGGCGCAACCTCCACCAAAAATTTTCATATCAATCAGCATAATAATCACCACAACTATTGGTATAGTAGTTGTTCCTATTTGACTGAAACATTTATGATTTTAACATTGGTTTATCTAGCAGGCAATTACTTGCAATGTGGCAACTATTCAGTGCTATTTATGTAGTACGTTTATATATACAGGGTGATTTTTTAAGATTTGTTTTTCAAGTTGGCAACACTGGTTGGTAATGGCGTCCAAACGCTATCTGTCAAAGTAAAATGTGTATAGTGTACCCAGCCATTTCACCATGGAAAGACTAACAAACGAGCAACGATTGCAAATCTTTGAATTTTATTATCAAAATGTGCATTGTTTGATACGGCCATTTTATGGTCCCCATGATCGACTTGCTGAAACAACAGTTCGTGCTGTTATCTCCAAATTTTGCACCAAATTTACTTGTTGGGCATAAAACCACCGGCTCGCATGCGTAAAGTGCGTACCGTAGAAAATATTGCAGCCGTAGCGACCAGTGTTAATAACCATCGTGAAATCTCAATTCGTCGCCATTCTAACCGATTGGACATGTGTTGCTCAACCACAGGGATTTTTTTTTTTTCCCCCCCCGATTGACTGAGTTGAACTTGGTTGACATGTGGTTTCATCAGGACGGTGCAACATGCCACTCTGCTCGTGAAACAATGGATATGTTGAGGGATGAATTTGGTGAGCAGCTTTTCTCTCGATTTGGCCCCCCAGATCTTGCGATTTAACACCTCTTGATTATTTCTTGTGGGGTTATGTCAAGCCGTTAGTTTATGTGGACAAGTCGAACACTATTGAAGCCTTACAGGATAATACAACACGCGTTATTCATGGAATACAGGCCGAAATGCTCGAAAAAGTGACTAAAACTTGGACATTCCGAATGGACATTTTGAGGCAGAGCCGCGGACAATATGTACATCAATTTATCGATTTCAATAAAAAAATTTGAACATATGATGCAAATTTGAGTGTTTTATTCGATTTTTTCACAAACTACGACTAAAAAATCACCCTATATTAATAAATTTCCAAGAGAAAGCAAAATAAAGAAAATATTTCATTAATTCTAGCTAATATTTTTCCAAAAGTAACGCTATTACTACTACCTTGAAGTAGTATATATTTACATTACTGGAAGCAATTTGGAAGTGTTTCTGCTGAAAACATAAAATCGGCACATGTTGCTACCTTGTCATTAATGAAAATGTTCTTTATTTTGGCGAACTTCAAATTTTTGCAGGGTACAACTATTTCAAGCAGAAAAATCTTTGATATTACTGCTAAACAATTGAATTAAAGCAAAGTCCTCAACTAAGCCGTACGCAAATTGTAACTAGTAGACGAGTGATGAAAAGATATAAACAATAGAAATGGTGATACTGCGCTAATTTGCTGATTGTTAGCTGTGTTGCTCACACCATTTGAAGCTTATGATGTTTGGAAGTTCGAAGCTAAACCCGGTGATATATTCGCCAATGCTACGTTCCTGAATTTGACTTCTTTTTGTAATAGTTTACATTATGTAGTTTAGTCTCTACAAATTACCAGACAAAAAGTTTACCAGTGAAAAAAGAATAATTTCTGCAAACTAATTTCAGAAATTTATTGTACACTAGCCGACCCGGCAAACGTTGCTTCGCCTTCAAATTTTATTTTTATTGGAAATGTTTCATGCCAATCGGTCTATTATAATAAGAAACGCTTATATTTGCAGAAGAACTTAAAATATGTTCACTCAACCGAAATACAAAATTCTGTTTAAATACCGTTAGCAGGAGCAGAAATAATTGCTTTTTAATTTGTGGTTTGTATAGGAGGTACCACTCCCCATTGTCCAATTCCGCCCATATTTGCAGCAGCACTTAAGATATGTACACCAAACCTACGCACCATAAGCACCGTAAGCAGGAGCAGAAATAATTGATTTTTAATTTTTTGTTTGTATGGGAGGTACCACGCCCCTTTGTCCAATCCCACCCATATTTGCAGCAGCACTGGAAACATTTAAAAAAAGAATTAGCCAAATCGGTGTAGCCGTTTTACAATTTTATATAAATCGAAAAAAGTGGGCGTAAAAGTGGGCGTGGTAAATTTTTCTTCCCATGAAAACTACGACGAATATTTAAAAAAAAAAACTTATTCAATTCGGTCCAGCCGTTCTCAACTGATGTCTTTACCAACGAACGGCATTTGATTTTTATTTATATAGATAAACGTACTCGTATTTTAAAAATTATATTTTCAAAATTTTTATGTATATTCCACAAAATTTTATTTGTTCTAATTTTTATTTCGGAATTTTTTGAAATTCTTTTGCTGATATTTTCCGCTACATTTGAAAAAATTCCAAATACATTGTCATTTAATAATTTTTTGTGTATGAAAAGTATAATATTTCTATATGAGAAGTTTATATTAAGATACTTTTTTGTATGAAACGTACTTACAATGCCAATTTTTTGCTGGGAAGGTGGCTTTGAGGACACTTTTCAATATGAAAAATTCATATGACGACCCTTTTCAATACGAAAAGTTCCTATGAAGATACTTTCCTACATATAGTTCTCCTACGAGCACACTTTTTTATAAAAAGTTCCTGCGAGCACACATTTTTTACATGTAAACCATGTATAAACAATATTTCAGATTCTTATTTAGCAATTATAATATCTATAATACATGTCCTTCAAGACACTGTTCTCTATGTGTAGAGTGGATACGAAAATTTGCTTTTCTTTACTTTTTCTACGACGTAAGTAATTAAAAAATCGTCGGTATCCATATTACTGATTATAATTCAACCCGAATTCAGCCGATAAGCTCACGGCTATTTCTAGTCGATCTCAGCCGATTGGTCTCAGCAATTTGGTGGAATGAATAATACTATTAAAATAAAATAAATAAACATTGAAGCCGAATACATATCGACAACAACTATAAGTCAAAAATAGGATTTGCAATCAAATGCATAAGACCGGCTGGGAACAATAATCTTTGGCAAACGGAACGTCTTTTATTATTTTACCATTGTTTTATGTGCGATTTAGGCTAAATATAGCAACTCTGTTTTAAAAATCGACAAGCAATGCTTTATATTTATATACTTTCATATTTTAAATTAATTCAAAGTAAATCATTTAAACGGACTCACGTTATTTTCTAATACGAACATTTTGTGTTTTTCGCCATTAATCTAGTCAATATTCAAACAAAAAAAATCAATGCTATGAACAATATTTATAAGAATATAATGAAAAAATTGTGTTTTGTAACTAACATAACACAGGGTGTCCGTCGGGAAGGTATACTACTTTGTTTGTGTATAATCTTTGATTAAATGAAAGAAAATGGATCTAATATTGATAAATGTCTTATTCAATGTCGTCAATATGTATGGAATACAATATCAAATAAATGTCCGCCTCTGTTAGCCTCACAAATGCGAACCCTTTTGAGCACATTTTTCATTACATTCTCACACATTTCACGCGATATTTGATAAACCATAAACCTTGCTTTTCATATATCCCCACAAAAAGAGATCCGGAGCAATCAAATCAGGCGACCGTGGAGACCAATCAACATCACCATTTCTTAAAATAACTTGTTGTGGAAAAAGGTCTTTCAGTAATTTCATTGTAATCCTGGTTGCATTCGATGTGGCACCGTTAATCAAGCCTAAAGCATGCAGTTCTGGCGTTACAAAGTTTTCAATCATACCACGATATCGCTCCCCGTTTTCAGTTTCAAAGAAGTAAGGTCCAAAATTCGTCCTGACCAAATTGCACACCAGACTGTCACTTTTAATGAATGCAAAGGGGACTGATGAATAATTTGAGGGTTTTCCATTGCCCAGAACCGACTATTCTGTTTATTCATTGTGGGCAAAGTTGTTCTTTGAAGACCAAGCTCCTGAGCACGGCATCGAATTCAGGTTGATGGATTGTTTTAAACACTTTCTCGAGCAGCAGTAATGTTTTCAGTCGATCTTGCAGTACGTTGTGGTCCATGCTTGGCCCTATCAGCTACAGACCCTCTTTCTTCGAAATCATTTACCACACGATAAATAGTGCGTCTTGTTGGCACGTTGTTTCTCCCAAAAATTTCACGTAACTTTCTCATCGTCAGAGTAATCGATGATTGATTTTGATAAAATGTTTTAACGATTAAAACACGTTGGAATATTTTTCCATAATAAGTTTGCCACGTCTCTACTTCACGACTGCCAAATATGAACCGTCAAGACTAATGGCGGCAAAACAAAATAGTCTACCTTCCGGAGGGACACCCTGTAGATCGAAGTGTTTAGCAGTTTTTTGCATGGAAAATTAGGTGTTAAACAGAGCGGAAATCATTTACATTTGACTCCTTGGATGAGCTATAACATAATTTCATATTTTGGCGATACCAAATTGAACTTTTGTGAAGATTTCAACTATATCTACTATACTGGCTTTATACGAGTATAATAAATATGTCTAATTTTGTTGAGATTCGGAAAACTAGAGAAACGGAGCTTTATCTTAGAGCCGCACTAATCGTGAAAAGTACGCATTCTTGTAAGAAATATATTAAAATTTATTTTTGTTTTTCGGCAAAGTTATCGCAACGATAATTTAAGAGGAAGAATTACGGAGATACCTCCCTTCAACATAAGTTTCCGCATTTGAAGCAACCTTAAAAAAAAATTTAGATATTAATTTCACATTTTTACATTCTGTGGGTCTACGCGCAGTGTATTTTTAGACTCACTGAGCGGGACCACCTGATTAACGCAGAATTCGAATATCGATTTGAGAAACGTTTGCTAGATTTTGTCGATTAATATACTATGTAATGAATTTGTCACACATCATTTGTCACAAATTAAACACAGTGCGCATATCAGTTTCATAGAATGTAAAGGAGTTTGTTTTTTTGATTACATTTCTGTAGCGCAAAAGCCATACGTTCAAAATGATTTGATTGCGATAAACACTAGTTATCCCATATTTGTTCCTTAGTCATTTCAAAGAATTTATAACCCAGACTAATTGTGTTCTAATCATATATCTGTTAAAAATTGAAACATTGAACCGAACAAAAACTTTTTTGGAGTAGCGCATAAAAAACTATTTCATTTACCGAGCCAGTAGTTGCCCGACCGAATTAACATAAAATTTAACATGAATTTTAGAACTAATTTAAAGTTATATTTAAATAACTTTAAACAAATTATTATCCATTGTTATCCATCAACAGTGGCCTTTCATTCGTGCTATCGCCAGTACTATCACAAAGTTACAATTTCAATCAAGCTGAATAATTTGCACGGGCAGTGTAAAACAGCACACTTCCACGTAATTTTAATGCAGGTGGGATTATGATTGAAAAGTATCGGAACGTTTCGCTACCCCACTGTTCACGATGATTCCCATTTTTTAAATTTCGTTTGTAAACGTCTATACATTTATTATTATGGTATAAATAGTGAAGCTTTTATATATATTATTCGTATTAAATAAAATGCAATTTTAATGTCGAAAAAGAAGGCGATATTATGTGTGATTGATAGAAAAGAACGTAAATTTCCGTACTCAGTGACATTTCTGGGCATAATAACGACAAATTTATAGTATTTTAGCCATGCGCTGCAACGACGCCATTAAATTGGTAATGAAAATATCTGTTATAATTGTATAATATTCAACTGCCTAGCTTACATATAAGCTTGCTTGAAGTATCAATAACGACACTATTTGTTTAATCATGACTGAATGTAATCTGATTCGGTCGATAAATTGCCATTGTAAAAATTTTATGAATTTTTTTGCAAAGCATAAGCCATTCCAGGGCTTATTTCTTCTATGTCAAGAGCGCATGTAAAAAGTCTTATATAGTTATCTCTAACTGTTTATAAGATATGGTCCAAATGTGGCCCATTTAAATCCCGCATTTATGCCTTTAACATTCTGTATGGTCACCCAAAGAGCTAAGTAGAATACGATATATTAATGATACCAATGATGTTAACTGGAAAATTTATTGCAGGGCCAGAAATCGTTGCAAAAGTGTCAGTAGAAAACTGAAAATTTTTGAAAACACTGTTTCTGATAAAACACTGTAATCCCATTAGTGAAAATGGCTTGATAGATGATATTTGCAATCAAGGTAATTTTGACAATATTGACGTTGAGCAACTAAATACGCATTTTGTTGGCAACCAACTGAACGTAACTACGTATCCCAAACCGCAATCGATGAATAATGGATTCTCCTTTCAGCGTGTTACCTTCGATGAATTGTGGTCAGCGTATTCTTCTATGCTCCAGGGGCAGATGGTCTGTCATTGAAATTTTTAAAAATAATTTTCCCACTAATTTCATGCCATATTTTTCACTTATTCAACACGATCATATGATACCTTCTTTTCCAGTTCAGTGGAAGTTGGCTAAGGTAATACCAATTAAAAGGAAAAAGACTCCAGTGATTTCGAAAATTTGAGATTAATTTCATTAGTTCCCATATTGTCAAAGATTTTGGAGCACATTTTAGCTAGTTAGTAGTTATTGCGTTTTATGGAAAGTGAGTCGTTCTGAATGACTGCCAATATGGATTTCGAAATTATAGGAGTACTACTGGACTACTTATTGGTCTTGCAGATACCATAAGGACAGAAGTATGTGATCAAAAGGGTTGTGTGTTATTATCTTTGGATTTAGAAAAGCCATTTGATCGTATTGATTATGGAGTCTGGTGAGATAAGTTATACACCAATTTTAATTTCGACGTTAATACCTGTCAATTGATTCCATCATACCTATATGGTAGGAGTCAATATGTTGTTGTCAATAATTCGTTGTCTTCTGTTTTACCTGTCCAAAGCGGTGTTCCTCAAGGCTCGGTACTTGGTCCAATACATTTTATTTTGTACTTGAATGATCTGTTTAGTATCCTTGATGATACATGCATTCACTATTCATTCATTCATTCGTTTGCAGATGATGTACAATTGCTCTTTAAGGGAGAATATCAGTTTGTTGATGTCCTGCAAAGTAATATTAATTATGCGTTACATTTGATCTGCTCATGGATGACGGAAAATAAACTCTCAATCAACATTCCAAAAACAAAAGCTATGCTTTTTTCTAATCGTGATGTAAACCTGAGCTTATCACATCGTGGCACTCGTATTGAAGTGGTCCACAATGTACGAGTACATTGTATGGGAGTAGTTTTCAATAACAAAATAACAGATCGATTAAGGAGAAATTGGTTCATTCCTATATCATGCCTTGTATTCCATATTGCTTAGAGTGATATAGAGGCACTAATAAACAAAATATGAGTAAAATTCAGATGGCGTTTAATAGAGTTATGAGATATTTGTATTCACTGAGGCGTCGTGTTTATATAACACCGTACGTTAAGCATTTCTTGGGCAGTAGTTTTAAAAATTATATCGATTTTAGGTCTTTGTTGTTATTTTATAAAGTTGTTGTTGTGTAGTCCTCAATTTCTTTATAGTTTATTTTAATTCTTCACATTCCACTCGTAATAAGCAGCTTCTTATTCCTAAAATAACCACACTCCTGGGTCGTGCTTTTGTAGTAAGAGTAGCACGAATTTACAATTTACTACAAGCCATTTAAAAAGTTTTAAAT
>JAHXMU010000407.1:160601-173909 GCA_019455685.1 Philornis downsi | reverse complement strand
TTGTCCAAATGGCTTCCCTCGGCTGCTTGACACTCTTGGAACCGAAGTCGCAAATTTTGGAAAACTCGTTGAAAAGTTGTTCTCGGTATTTTGTTACTTTCCTGAATAATGTTCCTCTTCAACTGCTCTAAATTGGTCGGATTATTCTCGTAGACTACCGATTTGAGGTAGCCCCATAGAAAATAATCGCATGGAGAGAGATCGGGGCTACGTGGGGACCATTCAATATCCCCCCTTTTCGAAATGAGTTTTCCAGGAAAAACATTTTTCAGCAGCTCTATGGATACCCTAGCCGTATGACATGTGGCCCCATCCTGTTGAAACCGCATCCTCGAGATATTGCCTTGAAGTTCTTGCAAAACTGGCACCAAAAAGTTTGCTAGCATGTTGCAATAATTGTTCGCTCTAACCGTCATCGCAAGCTCTCTTTCGTCCTTAAAAAAGTATGGTCCAATAATACCGGTTGACGTTATCCCAGCCCACACGACAAGCTTAGGGCTGTGAAGTGGACGTTCATGCAAGCGTCGGGGATTAGTCTCGGACCAGAACCGACAATTTTGCTTCACGTTCACGTTGTTGAAATTGTTGAACGCTCTAGCATCAAATTGACAAAGTTAAATCGGTTATTGGCATTCATCACTTAAATTGAAGAATTAAATCGCCAACACTCATATGGCCCGCCCTGTATTAACAGTCAATTTCATATTATATAAAGTATAGCTATATACTATGTACTATACTTATATACTACATATACATATATGGTACAGATACAAAATATACTAAAATGCGTCATCGAAAGTAAGAAATAAAGTTTTGACTTGTAAATAACTTTCGATTTTCTATGCCATTGCTATGGAATTGCTCAATCAGCGAGGCGGTGGATTAGACATCTGAAGGAATAGAGAGCATTATTAATATCTTTATTTTACTTTATTTTGTAACCCAATAGAAAACGAAGAAAAGTAGGATTTGCTTCAGACGAGTTTTTATATTCTTTCGAAATCAGTGGTTTAGCGGAAATTGAACATGCAGAACAAAGGATTTCGTCAATATGATCTTACTACGAGTATATTTACCGGCTATAGTATGGAAATATCAAATATCACATTACGGTTCAATCTGCAGGTAAGGTCTATTCTCTGGGATGCGCATGGGATTATTTTTATTGATTATCTTCAGAAAGGAAAAACCATCAACGGCGAATATTATGATAATTTATTGCATCGTTATGGTAACGAACTTATGGACAAAAGTCGCATTTGGTGAAAAAGAAAGTGTTGTTTCATCAAGACAATGCGACAGTCCACATATCCACTATTGTGGTGGCCCAAAATTAATGAATTACGATTCCAGTTGCTTCATCACGCACCTTATTCGCTAGATTTAGCTCCTCCGGACTATTTTCTTTTTCCAAACTTGAAAAAATGGCTCGGTGGCAAAAGATTTGCCAACAATAGAGGGGTAAAGTCTGCGTTTGAAGACTATTTTAAGGAGTTTGACAGTTCTTACTAAAAACATGGTAGCGTTTATGCCCTGCAAAAAATATGTCGAAAAAAAGAAGATTATGTTGAAAAATAAAAAAAAAAAATTCCCAACTTTTTTGTGTCTTCTTTGTTAGTTTTGCTAGTTTTAGGACCGCACTCGTAGACCACAATAAAAAAAATATAACAACAAATTGCATCCTATATATGAAATATGAGAGAGCTTCTCACATTCAGTGACCTTACATGAATTATACTTTCAGACTCACTCAATGAGATTCACAGTTCAACGACCTTTCCGAACGCCGTAGTTTGAGAAACATTTTCTGACTTGTAGAGCACCAGGTGATGTTACGAGTCAGATGCAAACAGTTGATGTTACGAGACAATATTAGCACCATTTATTCCCTCCAGTATCATGCGATCAGTCATTTTGATTCATTTTGATCAGGCGATAACCAGATTGCATTGTTTATAACTTTACATTGAAATATGGTTCCTCGCCGCTACGAAACTGACCAAACTGAATCCGTAAAAAGTGGTGTTGCTATGTGGACTAAATTTATATCCTCAGACGGAGAGTGTCCTTTTCACCAAAAAAATTTCGCGTCATTGCCAGCTTTCCTTGTATTGATTTCCAACACTAAAATCATCCGTATGGTAGCTACAAATGACGTCAGGTGGATCCCTATCCTTTTCATCTCATTTCCTGGATAGAGTCACGTACAGGTACATGTCCGTAAGTCATCTTCCCAACAACGTAAAGTTTGCGTTGGTTGATCGTCATGTGCGTCGTCGCCATATGTCGCAAAAATGCCCCAAATATCGCCAAAATATGAAGTTGATTTAATTTAGTTAGAAAATATATTTGTTTTTACTACAATTGCGCATGTTATTTGTAGCATTGCTTTATATTTTATGAAATTCTGTTTTAACACTGTTTATAACAATTTAATTAATCAAAAAAAAAAAAAACAATAATATTATCATATTAAATATACTTGATTTTAGTTTGAAATATAAATGTTTTGAAGTAAAATACTTTGCAACATAAAATGGAGTAATAAATAAATTAGCAATAATAAATAATTGCTAATAGACAACCGATCTTGAACCGAAATGATATTCTTTCTCTTGAAGATCGGCAATAAATTCAAAAATCGAAAAAAAATATTTCGTACAAGTTTTGAAATTAATTGCAATATACTGATTGCTTGCAAGACTTAAGTGATGTAAGAGATACATTGCCGAAGAATTTATTTTAGAATTAATGTTGCTGAAAAAGATTGCAAAAAGTTTTGCTGGGAACGGTACAGACAAATCATTTAGGCAATTTGAAATATCTTTTTTGTTTTGTCCAGGATTTCTGTTACCACTCTGTTCTATCGCTACGATCCATTTTTAACCGTCTCGGTATGTATTTGGGTTATAGGCCGGCCGTGATGCGATGGTTAGTACACGCGTCTATCGTCCCCATGATCCCGGGTTCTTATTTGAGCGGCGGTCACCTCGAGTAGTCGGGTAATCGACGAGTCTTGTAAATGCTTCTCAAACTGTGACATTCAGAATCGTCGTTAAACTGTAGGTCCCGTTGAGTGAGTCTAAGCACACTGAATGCGAGAAGCTTTCCTATGACTCATTCAAAATATGCAAGGGAATTAATTTTTTTTTTATTTCGATATACTCACTTTACTAATTTGAAAATGTTGCTCTGTATTCCAAAACTTTTTGTGCTACTATCTGTGTGATTCCAATAATGCATTTAATAATGTCGGTGAATCATTATAATACTGCAGTAAAGAAACATGCCCGCTGCATTTTTTTGCCGTAACGTTATAATACTGGTGAAACGTATCTCCAACAAAATTACCAATCGCAATTCAAAAATATTAATCGCCAAAACGATTTCAAATCTCTACGTTTGGCGAAAAACTGTCGGATTTGACGACACTGTTTGAGAAAACTAACAATTATTAAGTTGCCATAAAAAAGTTGGGTTTCAGTAAAAGACGTCAACTGCTTAATTAAGACGGCATTAGCGTGTCATTTACAAAGGATTATTCAGTTGCCAGCCAGTCGTACTTTTGATGGCATTGGGTCGGAAGACCTGAAATCCCAAATTAGTTAAATCCCATCCCGATTCACATTCAAGTACTATTACCAAATATTGCTTTCCAATGTAGATAGAAATAGAATATTTTCCAAATATTACATTGCAATACCAAGACCAGACCTAATTAAAAAAAAACGTTACCAATCCAAAATATCATCTTAATTAAGTTACTCAAAATTTTATTTAAAACCGTCAGCAGGAATGCAGCACTGCATATGTTAGTTCATTAAAGTGAACACTGTAATGAACACTCCCTTATTTGTTCTAGTTCACTAGTTAATCCTACTACTTTCGTTACATTATTTTTACATCAGTTTACTAAACAGATGCGCATTTTTCTTAATAGCACCAATTATGAAAGAAAACAAGTTGTTTGTTTTCGAATTTACATTTCATTGTTCACTTTGTTACTAATCTTTTTATTGTTACAGACTGCAATGTTCACTTATGTATTTACGACATAAATGAGAATATTTGTTATTTATTATTATGCTATTCATACCTGACTTGTTTGAAAAATACAACGATATATTAAATACAAATAATTGTTTAGAAATTTCACTAAAAGCTGAAAATATGGTGTCAAGTTAATGGCAATGGATGAAGTGATTGCCAAAGGCATTTCGGGTGTTCTTCAGTATGCCATTACTGATGGTTTCCTCACAATAATGAGAGAGAGTTATCGGTACAATTAGAAATGTTACTCCAAAAGAAGAAGAAAAGAAGAATACGTGTTTTTTTTCATGGAACTGGCAGTTATTTAATTTTGGAAGTATTCTTATTTTTGGAGTTCTCATTCTTAGTTAAGGAGAGTAAAGTGTTCACTAGAAATAATATTAATTGTATTGTTTAGTGTGTAATGAATCGCTGTTGAATCTAATGGATCCAATATTAAACAAGTGTTGGTCCGGGGAATTAATGTTATAATAACACTGGTCTACAAATTTGGAAAAAAAATTGACTGAAGAAAAAAAAAACACGTTTTTTAACTAATCTGAGTGTTCTGGCATAAAAATTGGACTATTACGTCTTGTTCAATTTTTAAGGCATGCTGGCAATACTGTAAAACAGTCAATACTGACACTACAATTTCACAATTAACAGTTTGACAGAAGCCCCTATTCATTCTAAATCTTTATAATAAAGGGTGATTTTTTAATCGTAGTTTTTTTTTAAACCGAATAAAACACTAAAATTTGCATCATATATAAAAATTGTTTATTGCAATCGATAAATTGGTCTTTGCCATTTAATTTTTAAAGATAATTTCAAGTAAATGTTGTCCGCAGCTCTGTCTCAAAATGTCCATTCAGAAGGTTCAATATTTCGTCACTTTTTCAAGCATTGCGGCCTGTATTCCACGAGTAACGCGTGTCATGTTATCCTGTAAGGCTTTAATAGTGTTCGGCTTGTCCACATAGACTAACGACTTGACATAACCTCACAAGAAATAATCAAGAGGCGTTAAATCGCAAGATCTTGGGGGCCAACTCACGGGACCAAATCGTGAGCAGCTTATTGCTCACCAAATTCATCCCTCAACATATCCATTGTTTCAATTGTTCTTACACCGTCCTGATGAACCAAGTTCAACTCAGCCAATTGGGGCAAAAAAAAAATGCCATGTGGTTGAGTAACACATGCCCAATCGCAGAAGACGGCGACGAAGTGACATTTCAAGATCGTCATTAACACTGATCGCTACAGCTGCAATATTTTCTTCGGTACGCACTCTACGCATGCAAGTCGATGGTTTTATGTCCAACAAAGTAAATTTGGTGCGAAATTTGGAGATAACAGCACGAATTGTTGATTCTGCAGGTTGATTATGATGACCATAAAATTGTTGTATCAAACGATGCACATTTGTCACAGAGCACGAATTTTGGTAATAAATTTCAACGCTTTGCAATCGTTGCTCTTTGTTAGTTTTTTCATGATGAAATGGCAGAGTACACTGTACACTTTTCACTTTGACAGATGATGTTTGGACGCCAAAAAACTTGAATCTTAAAAAATCCCCTTACAGTAGCGTTTACGCCTGACAGGCAGATCGTTTGTTACTGATTCAAGCTATTTTTGCTTTGTGTGTGGTGAATACTTGGTTGGGGAAAAGGATATGCAATATCAGAATCATTAAAATATGAATATTTACATTATTTAGGCTTTGCTGTCAGAAACTTGAACAAACCGTGAACACCGACAATGTTTTGCAATAGTTGCGGAACTGTTTTATACAATCGGTCGAATGACAATAAGATCTATTTCGATTTTTCAATTCCAGTACTTTGGAGAGCGTCAAGTAACCACCAAACCGATTGTTATTTCTGTTTAACAAAAGTTGCTGGATTCAATATGAAAAATCGAAAAAAACATTACTTAAGCGAATGTGCCATCGGTTTTCAAACCAGTTCAACGTCCACCAAATGATCCATTACCAATTATTCCCAGTACTACAAGTAGTTAGTCCGAAACATCTCTCATTTAATTTTTCATTTCATTTCATTTCATTTATTTATGTCTATGGACTTATAAATCCTTACGGACTAAGAATCGATATAACATATTTGAAGAAAGTTACATTATTTTATTTTACATATCTAAAAAGGAACAGTTTAAAGTTATTTGTAGACATACAAAACTCTATGTGTTGAATTGGGTATTCAGTTCTTGGAATCCCATTTTCATTTCTGGGAATTATGATACTGAATTCAATAAATCCGATATTCAAAACACTATGTTGGGCATAATTTGTGTAATGGCGTGTTACATTAAATATATAAGGATATCTGAATGATATCGGCGGAACATAAAACGGTATAAGCGACAATAATTCAGAACAATCAATTACACGAGCTATTATATCGAATACAAATAACAGGGTATGATAAATACGGCGATATTGCAATGGTTGTAAGCCCAGTAACCAGCATCTATAAATATAGGGAGGCACAACATCACCAAAGTTAATTAAAGAGAGAGCAAATTTCAGAAAGACCCGCTGTATTCTTTCAATAGAGGCATATTCCAACTTTGCTCTCACATAGGAAGTATGTACACGCCAGATGTTTGCAAATATGGAAAAGATTCATAACCACTAATAACGACTTTGCATATTCTACTTGATATATACGATTTTAACCACTTTAACATCAAAGAATGAAATCCCATAGATTGCAACTTAGCGCAAAAAGTATACTATGAGATACTTTATCGAATGCTTTGGCCAAATCGGTGTAAACTGTTTCAACTTGATGTCCAAGTTCAAATGATGAAATACAATATTCGGTGAAAATGGTTAAATTTGTTGTGGTAGATCTACCTGATAAAATCCATTCTGAGATGGTGATATAATCGGTAAGAAAAAATAACTTCTTATAAATTATATACTCAAAAATTTTCGAAATATTTGTTAGTTTGGAAATCGATCTGTAACACGCAAACGTCATTCTTCTTACCATCTTTAAAAATTGGTGTTATGGACGTCGACTTCCATCTATCAATAAAATTGCGTTCCTTTAATAAAGAATTAAAAATGTATTTAAAAGCAAAGGTTATTGATGAGTCACATTTCTTTGGTAGATAAACACAAATCCCGTCAGAATCCTATTTGTAGCTGGTTTTTAAGTGCATGATTCCGTTGTACATCTTATTCTCAGTGTATTCTAGGACACCAATGTCTAGCATATCAAACAAATTTGAGTATGTAGCTGTATGGGCCGACGAAGGTACAAAATTTTATTTAAAAAAATTAACAAACAAATTAAAAATCACTGCATGATCTTGATACAACATCACCAAATATCACTCCTTTTCGAATTATCAAAATGCCAGAATGACCCAAGGTTATTTTTAATTTCATTCTGTTTTTGCAATATAAATTGATTATATAAAAATTTATTTAAGAAATTAAATTCTCTCTGATAATATACAAATTTTTCATGGCTTTCCACATTTCCAGATTTAGTAAACTTTTTATGACTTTCACCAGCAGTGGTATTTTGTATCAGGCTGATGATGAACGCCATTTAGTGACTCAAGCTGAGCTGAATGATCTAATTCGGGATTTAGTGGAAACATCTTCCACTCTATTCTTCACTGTACTGATGCTGACGGCTTATTTCAAAAAATGAACCAGCCATATAACAAAACTGTATGGAAATTATTTATTGATGGTTCCAAGAATAGTTTAAAGGCTCTTCTTTTGCATAATGGGAATGAAAAACCATCCATACCAATTGTTCATGCCGTTAATACAAAAGAAAATTACGAATCAATGACTGAAATTTTGACATTACTCAAATAAATGGAAGATCTGTGGTGACCTTATAGTGTGTGATTTAAATTTCTTTGTTTTGTGGTCATTGGTTTGTTGAGTGGTATGCAAGGAAGTTTCACAAAATATTGTTGTTTCATTTGTCCATGGGATAGTCGCGCTACATGTCATCATTACGACAGAACAGAGTGACCAAAAAGAACTGAGTATTCACCAGAAAAACAAAATATTTCAAATAAACCATTAATTGATCCAAATGACGTCCTTCTTCTGCCGCTGCACATAAAATGGGGCCTTCTTAAGAACTTTGTCAAGGCTCTAGACAAAGATGCTGCAGCATTTAAATATTTGTTAGCGGGTTTTCCTAAAATTTCATATGCTAAAATCAAAGAAGGCATATTTGTTGGCTCAGAAAGCTATTGAATGTTGGCAAATTTTCACAACGTTATTCTAGAAACAATGTGCAGCCTGGAAATCTTTCGAGAGCATCGTAAACACTTTTCTTGGAAATAATAAGAGTGAAAACTACAGACAAATTGTTGCTGAATTATTGGAAAATTATCACGAATAAGGTGCACGAATGTCGCTCAAAATGAATTTTCTTCATTCATTCATTTAGATTTTTTTCCACAAAATCTGGATGCGGTGAGTGACGAACAAGGGGAGCTTGATCACCAGGATTTAATGAAAATTTAATGAAAATTATCAATGATTTTGGGACAAAAGCATGCTAAGAGACTATTGCTCGACTCTAATATGTGAAACCGGACCAACAAAATCCAAACGACGTTCACGTAACGCCATTTACTTTTGAAAATTCAATGATTTTTAAGTAAACTAATGATTTTTTATGTAAAAAATTAATGAAAACATTTTTTTGTATCTCGAAAACTTGACGTGATGGAGAAAAACCAATTACAGATTTGAATTCAGTCCACCAAATTACCATAGAAAAGATATATGGTTGCTCCAGTCCAAAACCTTGTTGGCTAATGTAATATGTTATCCATTTTTCGTTTTCAAATAAAGTTAAATAAAACTTTTATTTCATTATAATGGTTGGACCTTGCTATTACGAGTATGTACGAAATACAATGTCATTTAAAAGACAGTGGATCCTTTTGAGGTAGATTTCGGAAAAAAAGGCCCGTTGACACCTCCAGATTATAATGCGCACCAAACAGTCACTTTTTCCGGGTGCAATGTCTTTTCCATCATCCCTTCTGGGTTATCCGAACCCCATATGCGACAATTTTGTTTGTTGACGTAACCATCGAGTGGGAAATGAGCTTCATTGCTAAAGAAAATTTTGTTCGATTGAAAACCCACGTTTGATTCACCACTTTTATAGTGGGTTTAGCAATTTTTACTCGTTTTTCGGTTGTTAAGCGATCCATATTAGCAGGTGCCAAAATTTACACTAAATAAATAACACTTCAGATGACAGGCATTTAACAACTCACAGCCTTGCCAGACTAGTAGTTTTGAAACCACGAAATCACGAGTTATATATCTAATTAAGCTGTTGCATCTGTATCGTTATGTTTATTGCAGGATTAAATGATTTTCAGGCTTCATGTAAAATTCTTTTTTATAAAAACTTGTCTGTCCTGTTATGTAAATAAAAACATTCTAAAAGTAAGTTTATATTAAGCAACACTATTCTGTAAATATGTTTGTCTTTATCGCACCCATTATGTAAACATGTGTTCTCTCAAATCTTTTAGCATTTTCTAATTTATTTCTAATTTCATTATAGACAGAGCGAATTTCTCTAGTTGAAGCAATTAATAACGTTGACGTTAAAGTGGTACTTTAATAGCAAGAGTTTATTGATTTACTTGTTAGGAACTTATTAAAATATGATGAAGCTGAATCGTTCATTGTACTATTTATTTTGATAACAAGAGTTTATTAATTTTCTTATTAAAGATGTATTTAAGTTCACTTTTTTATATATGATTTGATGAAATAATCACACAAATTTCCTGATTTATGAAGAAATACCGCAAGTTGATAAGCCGTTCCAACCGACTGCGCAAGTTATGAAAGAAAAAAAGTTGTTTATTTTCGAAATTACATATCATCACAATCACAAAGTTCACTTATATATAAAAGAGACTATTTCTTATTAATTTTGACAAAGTGCTTATTATGCTATTCTTGTGCGGCGTTTGTCAGGAATCCAACTAATGCGGTTATCTGAACAACAACAAAAAATGCAAATAATTATTTGGAAGCTTAGCCAAGTGCAGACAGGGGTCGACGCTCGAAGTATTACCAGTTAAAAATACTGTAAAAATCGTCGGCACATCTTACCACATTTTAGGAAAAAAAAAAATGTTCTTTAGTGTAGATAATGGCACAGAGTCTGTCCAATAAGGCTCCACGTGCTGCGCGAATGTGACCTGATGGGTTTTTGTCTCATTTTCAGCGAAGAGCAATCTCAAATTTTTTAGTTGATTCATTGGCCTGCAGAATGGATTATATGGAAAAATCTCTTGAGTTTAATTCCAAAGAATATGGTGACCATTGTTGTGATGAAATGGCGCAGATAACTTTTTCCTCGAAAGTAATGCTCCCATAGCTTCTGCCGAATTATTTACGTGCTCAGGGTAACAAAGCATCATTTAATATATTTTCGTGTTGATTTATCTTTAGTGCACATTTTGTGGCAGATATGGCCGCCGACTGATTCAGGTGCTTGCTTTTGCGGAGCAATTCGTTGGTTTAAATTATTTTTTAATCGTTTTTCATTTTTTCATTAGAAATATCACATTTTTAAGCTCATCACCAATGTGCAGGCGCTTCAACATCTTTGCTCTTGTTAGCCCTTCACTTTTCCAACCATTTCTCGCTATTTTGCTGTTTTCGGATGCCCATCTCCATGGCGTTTTTTAATGCTACCAACATCATTGTAACGTGTAATGATCCGATACGCAAATATTTTGTTTACACATAAAAGTCGTAGCTCATTAACAATGACTGCTTGTGATTTTCCAGTCAAGTACAAAGCAATAACTCTGTTGCGTTTGAATTCCATTTCAATATCTTTTTTTAACTGCGACGTAGTACGATATGTTTTCGTAGATATGTAAACAACATGATAGAATGACCCTTGCAAAAAAAAAAAAAAAAATGAGACCGCTTTTAGTTGTTACCGCAACGTGAGGTTGGTAACACTTCGAGCACCTATCCCTAAGCATTACTGAGAAACATGCGAGCACACGAAATCGTTATATTTTAATATACGCTACTGTATATGAAATATAATTAATTATAAGACTGAGCTGAAAAGAACTTTGAACTGAATGATAGTCTTTCATAGTAAATGACTGAGCTGAAAATAATTCTCAATTAGAAACATAACTTTAGTTCACATCACAGCTCTCTACATGTATGCCGTTCACTCTGCTCTTATCAGATTAATCGATGATGTTTCATATCTGTTGTGAGTTTGGATTTTGAGTTCATTCCCTTAGTTTCAAAATAGCAAACGTCTAGCATATGAAAAGGTGTCCTTTTCATAGTTTTCATAGCATCGTAAACATCTTTATGATAACAAACGATACAGAGAATTACAAATAATGGCTTAGTTCGCAGATTCCTCAAAAACGAACAGCTATTTTGATATGGTTCTTTCATGAGCTACATAACTCTAGCTAGAGATATTAAGGGCATTTTTGCGTTATTTATGAGCAACGTGTAATTTATATTATGGCGATTATTACCAGCTTTACTAAACACATCGACAATCGAATCTTTTACCAGCGCTGTCATTGTATCTTCAGTGAATTTCGAAAGATGTTTTCACATCCTGTTGAAATTGAAAAAAAACTCTGCGCAATATATATGTACATACTAGCACTGTTGCATCATAATTCTAGATATTTTAAAATTACGTGCAAATGTACTACATTTACATTACACGTGCGGAGAATACGGTACGGACTATGTTGATAATGTGGCCATAGCGACCGCTATGAACGTGGATAATTGTGGTAACTCCTGTAGCAATTTACACCTTTGGCTAATAGTGTGATTGTGATGGTTGATAGAAACCAGAAACGTTTATAACCACAAACATTACATTTATATAGCAACAATTTTTATTCACAGTTAAAATATGAAACGTCGATAAAATATGCAGAGTAACGCACCAATTGTGCTACAATAAGAAATTCAAATAACTTTTTTTTCAATGAATGTATTTTCCTTTTATTATTTTATTGTATAGAAGATGCAACTTTTTTTATAAAACTAATTGGTATTGAAGATGGTAAATCGTAAATGACCTCCATGCTTATTCACGCATATCCAACCGCTGATCAGAAAATTATTCATTTAGGCCTGAAGTGTTGAGTCGGGATCGCCTCAATTATTGTTTTAATAGACTGCTTCAATTCAGTCAAATTACTTGGTTTCGTTTTGTATACCTCTTGCTTGACACCACCCCATAAAAAAAGTCTGGTGCAGTAAGGTCAGATGACCTTGGGACTAGCGGAAATTGGAGTTTCTGGATGTTAATTTGTTTGGGAATTTCCGCCATAACTGGTCTGGCTATGTGGTCCGTCTTGTTGGAACCAAATGCTGTTGGAACAAATACGTCTTCGGCGCAGTTCTGGGTAAAAAAAAACTCCTTCAACAATTTTAAATAAGTGGATCGATATTGACATTGACTTTGTGTTTGTAGCATGATTCGTGCGCCATCCTTTATGTGATATAGAGGAAGCCACTCACAACACACACAATAACATAGATTTAAAAAAAAATACGTATAATTGTCAGAAGTGCTTTTTATTTTCATCATTGCCACATGCACAATTGGAATTTGTTTTCTTAATTGGTGAGAAAGTTTAGGGCGATAATTAATATTGTAGTACAGATTTACATGTTACGGTGAAAAGAGGACTTGGAGCCCTTAACACCTAATACTATAATACATTCGTCCAAAGGAAAGAAGGCATGTGATTTATCATTTGATACGGAGAAAAATGTAACACTCAAAAGGAAGCATTTAAAGTAGCAACTGTTACCTTTGATCAAATGTGTTTCATGACTTTTTAAGTTGATTGTGCAATGTCCGTTTGTCCCTCTGGCTGGCTGTTATCGGAAATCTGTATGAAATTCCTAAAAATTTAGCACAATCTAACATTTTGTCGGATCGCAGTCGAGAAATGTAATACAAACTGACTAATTTTCCAAAAATTTAATCGTTTCCCCCTTAACTCCTCATTTGTTGACAGTTAAACTTACATTATTGCCCAGTCCCTTGGTTTGAAAAACTCGACTGGTTAACCATGCCCCTTTCGGTACCTACCCATACAAATGTCTGATTTAACCAACATACATACAGGGTTGCCCATATTCGACGGACCCATGTTTTTGAAAAAAAAAATCAAAGAAAAAAATAAAAATTTGGCGGTTGGCAATCT
>JAHXMU010000407.1:126125-155601 GCA_019455685.1 Philornis downsi | reverse complement strand
TATTTGTGAACCACACTAATGGACATCGCTCAGTCTACTTAAAGAGTCGTAAAGCATATGTAGACAAAAGTTATTGCTACTTTAAACGCTTCCTTCAGGACGTTACATTTTAAACAAACTTTCACTATTGCGGGTGAATGCGTAAATAAATATAAATAAATATATGGCTAAGGAAGCATCACTAAAGAGCTTTAGCCAAAACATACACGAAAAAAGCTAAAAAAAACATAGGAAAAATCTTACTTTATTTAAGCAAATTGACATTTTAATCTGAGTTACAGTAATATTTATTGTGTTTATAAGCTGAGACTTGATAGCAGAGATCTTTATACAATTTTAGGGTATTTGTTGGATATGATGTACATTTAAAATCCAATTATATTCTCGAATTCACAATAATCTTCTTCCAACCAACTACATTTTCTTTTTGCCTTTATATTCAATTTCCATTATATCCAATTTCGAACCTTACATTCTTAGAATACCCAAACCGTCAAAGCAGTTTTTTATGACAGTTTTTTAATAAAATGTGTGATTGTATCGAATATTTTTTACCCATCACTAAATCAGATTGCACAGCAATATTGCGATGCATGAAAACAGCATCACTGTTTTAAACATTCTTAACCGAAACGATAAAATCACAATAAAATTATAAAATATATACAAATTCCTATCAAATAAAAACTGCAAATAAAAAATCTTCAAATTAAAAATGATCTTCCTGACAAATACGATGGTGGTCCCACAACTAGCCGACCTAACAAAGAAGACAGAAAACATTTGTGACATTTTTTTTTAATTTTTCAACATAATCTTCTTATGGCTTGATGCGCTTTTTCTAGTGATATTCAGTAGCTTCTACGCCCTGTTCATAGTAAGAACTGTTAAACTCCTTAAAATAGTCATCAACTGCAGACTCCACCTCTTCATTGCTGGCAAATCTCTAACCACTGAATCATTTTTTCAAGTTTGCAATTAGAAAATAGTTCGAGGGAACTAAATCTAGCGAATAAGGTACGTGATGGAGCAATTCGAACTTTTATTAATTAGTTTTGGCCAGAGCAATATCGAAATGCAGTCTTTTCCCATAATTTCCTTACGTAAGCGCTGCAATAAATTAGCACAATATTCGCCGTCGATAATTTTTCCTTTTGAAGGCAATCAATAAAAATAACCCCATGCGTATCCCAAAAAACAAACGCCGTGACGTTGCCTGCAGTTGACTGTTGAATGCTTTGATTGCTTTGACTCAGGTGTGAAACGGTGGAAAAAGTCTCATCCATAGTTATAAATCGACGAAGCAAAATTCGATGAAACATAGCTTCGTGTTCACGATGTTGTTTTTATTCTATTGAAAGCAAGAGCGGCACCCATCTTGCGCACAGCTTTCTCATTTTCATATCTTCGGTCAATATACGATGTATAACACTTTGTAAAATTCCTATCATTTCAGCTAGCTCACGCGCCTTCAGCCGATGATCATCCAATATCATTTTTTGGATTTTCTTAACCGCGTCTGGTGTGGACATCTCAATTGGTCGACCACTACGGTGTTCGTATAGGCAGCTCGTTCGTCTTGCGGCCTCGTTTAAACTCTGCTATTCAATATTTTACAGTCGTAGACGAAGGACCAGACTCCCCTAGAGAAGAATCTATCTCGGCTTTAATATTGGTTGGACTAAGACCTTTCAAAGGAATATATTGAACAGAACGATGACCAATTTTTTTATAATGATTATAAATTCACTGGAATCGGTTACTTTTGATGGCTCAAATAAAAATACTAAACAACGTTGATTCTAGAAACTTAAAACATGTGTTTTATAAGGTTCACCAAAATATTTTTTTCAAACTACTGACACCATCTATACGTCAGGTCGGCTAGTTTTGGGACTCCTCGCTTGTTTATCAAACTTTATAAATGATTCGATTATGTATGGGCTTAAAATTGCGCTCTAAAACGGAATCAATTTAAATGTCAGCCTAACCTGAATTCAAATATCAAATTTTTCTTAATAATATTGATATTTTATGACTGAACATATAAGTTGTTCATTTACTTTTACTTAATAGAGAAGACCCAAGTGCAACAGTTTTAAACGAATCGTGAGCACTTAGTTTGGTTTTTTGAAGAAATTACATTTTAGTGCCTCACTCAATTCAGTAGACAGAGTCTTTTTACATTTTTTGTTATATATTTTTTTTTAACTTTTCTTACAAAAAATTTTAATATCCAAGTTTTACTTTGAGAAAATTTCTCCAAGCTATTTCATAACAAGATGAAAAGGATTTTGATGTACCTCCGCACATGGACCGACCTCAAGTCGAAAATCGGGGTTCTGAATTTGAATACCTCTGAGCTTTCCTATATTTCCAGAAGCGAATCTGTAATTGGTTTTTCTCTATCAAGTCAGGCTTTCGAGATACAAAAAAATATGTTTTTATTCGCTTTTTACATAATAAATCATTAGTTTATTTAAAAATCAATGAATTTTCAAATGTGAATGGCGTTACGTGAACGTCATTTGCATTTTGTTGGTTCGGTTTCACGTATTAGAGCCCAGCAATAGTCTCTCAGCATGCTTTTGTCCCAAAATCATTGATAATTTCTTTCTATTTTCATTAAATCTTTGTAAACACGCTCCCCTTGTTCGTCGCTTTCCGCACCAAGGTTTGGTGGAAACAAATTTAGGCGCGAATAAAGAAAATGAAATTTGAGTGACATTCGTGCAGGTAATTCATGATAATTTAATAATTCAGCAAAGATTTGTCTGTAGTTTTCACTCTTATTATTTCTAAGAAAAGTGTTCACGATGCTCTTGAAAATTTCCAGGCTTTATATTCTTTTTCCAATAAACATTGTGAAAAATAGCCTGAAACAGATTAATTTACAGTTATCTACTACATATACAAAGAAATTTAAATCACACACCTTAAGGCCACCACAGATCTTCCATTAATTAACGCTGTATTTGAGTAATGTCAAAATTTCCGTCATTGATTCGTGATTTTCCTTTGTATTAACGGCATGAGTAATTGGTATGGATGGTTTTTCATTCACATTTTACACAAATTAGAGCCATCAATAAATAATCTCCGTTCAGTTTTGTTGTATGGCTGGTTCAGTTTTTGAAATAAACTAACATCAGAGTGTTTCTTTTCAAAATATGCAGCCAATTCCAAGCTTCTGTCTCTATAGATTGTTACTCTTGTCCCAACTGCAAGATGTTTCCACTGCTGCATGCGTGAAACTAGTAATTCTGCGTCTTGCTTCGTTAAATCTAAATCCCGAATTAGATCCTTCAGCTCAGCTTGAGTCACCAAATGGCGCTCATCATCAGCCTGATACAAACTACCACTGCTGGTTAAAGACATTTCGGACTCACTGCTCGTAGCACTTTGAGTGATTGGTAATGGATCATTTGATGGACGTTGAACTGGTTTGGAAATCGATGGGACATTCGCGTAAGTAATGTTTTTTTCGATTTTTCATATTGAATCCAGCTACTTTTGTTAAATAACAACAATAACAATCGGTTTGGTTGTCACTTGGCTCTCTCCAAAGTACTGGAAATGGAAAATCGAAGTAGATCTTCTTGTCATTTGACCGATTGTATGAAACAGTTCTGCAACTACTGCAAAATATTGTCGGTGCTCACAGTTTGTTCAAGTTTCTGACAGCAAAACCAAATTAATGTAAATATGCAAATTTTAATGATTCTGATATTGCATATCCTTTTTTCCCAACCAAATAGTCACCACACACAAAGCAGAAATAGATTGAATCAGTAACAGACGATCTGCCTGACATGCTTAATTATGCTACTATTATGAAAATTTGGAATGAATGTGGGCTTCTGTCAAATTAATAATTGTGGAATTGTAGTGTCGGTATTGACTGTTTTACAGTATTGCTAGCATGTGATAAAAATGAACAGGACGTGATGGCCCAAATTTAATGCCAGATTCGAATTCAGTGCACCCAGATTAGTTAAAACACATGCTTCGTTTCTTCAATCAATTTGTTTTTCCAAATTTGTAGACCAGTGTTCTTAGACTCTTTAATCTATTTGCAAAGCCAGTCTTTCAACGCCGCAAGAGCTTTTCGTTGTCATATAGTTGTCGTAAATGGCAACTCCAAAGTCAAAAATATGCAATAAACAATATCAAAAACAATATACAATTTTATTAAAAAAAACCAGAAAAACGCTTAAAACTAAATCCAAATTTTGACTGCTAGACGAGTTAAAAAAACTAAATCCAACGGGAAAATGCTAAATTCGCAACACTGCTTTGCTACAAGTTATATCATCGATAACGAAATGCCTCTGTTGAAGTTGTTTTTACGAATTCGTTAAATAATTACCAAATAAATAAAACTATTTTAACTAGTCGGTTCACGATGACAAGTAAGTAACAATTAGAATTGTTGTCTTCCTCTCATATGCATGTAAAATAAAAAATACAATAATGCAAAGATACGAAAAGCTGACCAATCTTCACTCGGTAACAATAATAGCAATTCAGATGGTAGGAAGAGATTTTATGAGAATTTTGCAAAAGTTTCCTTTTTCCAAATGCTGAATGTTATTTAAATGAAGCAGGCACCTCATGCATCATTCAAACCGTTTTCATTGAAAATCCTCGTATATTCAGACCTTTCTGGCACCGGTAACGTTGACAGAATTTCACTTTTTCTTTATATTTTGTTTGCTAACGTTAACAGGAGTTTAAGTCATGTGTAAAATTACGAGTTTTTCGCACTTGTTGATAAATTTTGCACAACACTCATTAAATTAAATTGGTTAGGCAACAACAACAAGAACACTTTATTGTTTTATAATATGACAAACCATATAATGATGGTTTAAAATTACTACATGTGTATTAGGGTGCCATTTAAATGTATGAAAAAGTTTTATGGAAATCTAAATTTAATGAATGTGTGATATAAATCTACTATGACTATATTATAGGGAAAATCTATCTACTCTTATATATAGCACGTCTAGGTCAAAAGCCTAGGCATTTATATATAAATAAGAACAAAATCAGTATTTCCTTAGGATTTTCAGATAATTTTCCACTTTTCTCTACATATATTTTTATAAAATGATTCATTTTTGGAAGAAATCATATAGCACAACGGGTGCCAAATCGCAAGTTGAACCAAGTGCATAATTCTGGGAAGAATAATAAATCCAATTTAGTGCTTGAGGTAAAATATGAGTTGTGAACATACCCAGTAAAAAAAGCATCCGCAATTTGACATCGATCATTTTCATGACAATTTTCTTCTTTTAATCACAATTCACATAATTAATTAACTTAAGTTATTAACGAACAACAATTGTAAATACATGTTAAACGATTTAAAGTTTCTGCATCAAAAGCAAAAAAATGTGATAAAAGTTTTTAATATTCCTACAAAGGCTTTAATTTCCTCGGTCAATTTGGTGTTATTAAAAGGAACTTCCCAAGAAGCATAAGAGATGCTCATATAGCATTTGTGGAAGCTACGAAAACACTATTCTTTGGTATGATTTCCACTTTTTTCGCTGGGTAATTCCACTTTGTATAATCCCCTCACGGCTTTTGTGTGTTTGCAACCGGTTCTTAAAACCGGAAAAACTATTAGAGAAACAGTAGATATCAAGCCGGTTCAAAACAAACACAATGGATCTTTCGATATATTCCATTTTGGATGCCAAAGTATAAACTGAAAAATTTGAGACGGTCGACGCTGAGAATGGGGCAAAATACCATCAGGCCACATTCGTGCAGCGAGTTAAGCATTCCCGGACAGACTCGATGCTGTTATCCGCGCCATGGCTACATCAAACAATAACATATTTTTCTTAAACACTTTGAATTTTATTGCTTTTCCCAAAGAACAGCCCTAATTAAGGTGAATAACGTACATATCCCTTAAATAGAATATTATTTCGAATGACCACTTTCACACATCTATCAATTAGCGCAATACAATGCTTTTAATTTCGGAATAAATTATAAAATTGTTCAAATAACCTCCTAGCTCCAGCTATTCGTCATCTATCGTATTTTACGATTACATAATGCAAAATCAGTTTATTATGCATAAATGCGGACATATTATGATGGCAGACAATGTTTAATGACTATAAATAATGGAAAGTTAGCCGTTCTGTATGTTGTATTGTATTACACTTTATATAAGTTGCTATTTTTGGATCCCACTCAGGAAATATTAATTATTTTATGAGTTTACTTAGGCACAAATGTGACTGTAATCCTATTATTGGTGCAAAATTGAACAAACAATTCAAAATATCTCCACCAATATCATACTCCTCCATATTCGACCGAGCTAAACAAGGAACTTTTGTATTTTATTCTTTCGAAGCATACGACACTTTCTTATCAACATGTGTGCAGAAGCCAACTTCCCTTTATGTGCTGTACACACATTTTCACTTCTCTTTTCGTAACTGTTCGAAGGGTGTCATCGATATACCAGACAATATTATAAGCCCATCAAAGGACACATTTCACGCCATTTCAACCCTTGTTGTAAATTTGACAAAAATTTTACTTACTGTGCAATTAATTTCATTCATCTTTGAATGCTATATTCTCACTCAACTGACCTCAATTTAAAGTTTGTAAGCGTAAATCCTTCTATTGTGCTTTCATGTCCTTTTTCCGTAAACTCTGACGTCCACCGCACCACAAAATTTCTTGGCATCTTTCCTTCCTTAAGGGTAAGTAGGATATTCAAATTGTTGCTGCGCTAGTCAAAAATATCATTTACCAAAGGACAATGTACTGCTTGATGACAAGGATAACAGAAGCTTTTAATTGTATCCGTTAGGATCCCTTCTACGAGGGCAGTGCCAGAAGTTTGAAAAAAAATATTTTGGTGAAAAGTGGCAACCTTATAAAACATATGTTTTAAGTTTCAATGCGCCACTTTGTTTGGTATTTTTATTTGAGCCATCAACGTAAACGATCTCTGTGAATTTGTAAACAATGAAAAAAAAATTGGTCACTGTTATGAAATTCAATATTTTCACTTAAAAAGTAACCAGTTCAACCAATATTAAAGCCGAGATTGAGAGAGTCTGCTCCTTCATTTACGACTGTAAAATATTGTGTAGCAGAGTTTAAACGAGGCCGTACGTGCTGCCTAGACGAAGACCGTAGTGGTCGACCAATTGAGGCGTCCAAGCCAGACACGGTCTAGAAAATCCACAAAATGGTATTGGATGATGGCACCTTATTTGCCAGATTTAGCTCTCTCCGAATTCCAAACTTGAAAAAAATGATTCGGTGGTAAAAGATTTGTCAACAACGAAGAGATGAAGTCTGCGGTTGAATGCTACTTTAAGGAATGTGACAGTTCTTACTCTATGTATAGACAGGGTATAGAAGCTGTTGAATATCTCTGGAGAAAGTATAGCGAGCTAAAAGGAGATTATGTTGTAAATAAAGGAAATGTTTCCCAACTTTTTTGCGTCTTTTTTGCTAGGTCGGCTAGTTTTGGCAAATGTATTTCAATACGTACTAGAACATTCAAATAGTTCAATATTGAAATATTGGAATATTCAAATATCCAAATATTCAAGTATTCAAATTAAAATATTCAAATATTCAGATATTCACACATTCAGATATTGAAATATCCAAACATTTAAATATACAAATATTCAAAAATTCAAACATTCAAATATTCAAATGTTTAAATACTTAAATATTTAAAAATTAATGTACGGAAATGCCTAAATATAATAATATTCAGACGCTCCAGAGCTGTGAATGATTATTATATTATGAGTTCTCAAATCCTCTCACAAAATTCAATTAAACCTTTTTCGACAGTCGAATGAAGCAAGGAATCCATTTTGTTGGGCCAGAGAATAAAAACCAATAAAAACCTCGTTGCTCATATGGAAGGATATGTGTTAATTCTTATACACGTTGCTGTAGATATGAATCCTCCACGTATATCGTTAAAATGTGTACTGAAACGATTTCTAACGGTTCGGTAGGCAAACAGTTGATGTGATTTGCTACCTACCCATACTCTCCTCTACGCTTAGATGGGATCGTAGGTGGGAACAATGACGAACAAAGGAAGGTGTGCGTATCCACATTTACAACCAACATTGCAACAGCCAGACTACGTACAAAATCCATAAAAATCTACTGACGACGGCATCTTCATTGTCACAGTCTATAGAATTTGTCAGACAACAGTGGATCTAAGTATTCAACGTATAATTTTGAGTCGACGTTCATTCACACGTTGAAGTAAATTTTAGGTTCAGGTATTTTTGTGAGTATTTAGATTCATTTTCATCTTTTCGAAATACTATTACCGAATGGAGCTGTTTCATGTAAATCTTCTGTTTGCCTTTTTACAAATTATTAAAATTTTAATTCTAATTTAATTTTAATTATAATCAGGTTTCGCTCATCTTACGTTAGATACGTAAATGTTGTTATTACTACTCTATACGCATTAGCAGAATGTTAAAGGCTATTGCATCTCTGGGGCAAGTGGAGGTATTTTGTTGTTCAGTTTTACTGATACATGCAGAGGTATTTGGAACCAAAATCTGAACACAACTACACAACACGCTATGTTGTCGCAAAAGGTGTTGATAGTTTATATTTATGTATATTGAGCTATTTTATATTTTATCAGAAATATAATATTCAAAATGTTAAACAATATCGGGCTGCCGTTTTAGTTTAAACTGGAACGATATTTTTGATGTCCTCTAGCAGCAAAAGAATTGATATGTGTTAGAAATCCAAATTCCGAAATTTATTGTGGCTCTATTGCGTTTTGTAAGCCTGCACATAGCCAAGGAACACACACTTTCGATACTTAATGCCAATCTACTAAAAAAGATTATCTGAGGGGATAATTCTGCTGACGAATTCATATTCAATGAAGTGAATTGAGCACTGGAACTTGCAAATGAATCATACATCTGTTAAATGTAAAGATTTTTCATATTTTTGCACATCAAAATCCATGTAGGTTTGTTTGTTTCGTATAAAATTCTATAATGCTCATCTAATTGCGACGAAGCTTTAGCCATTTGCTGTCGGCGAATAATTAACAATTAATAACGACAGAAATAATTGTTTATTTTGATTTTTTTATTTGAAAACTTGAGTGTGTCGTAAAAACATTTCAAATTTTAAGAAAAACATGTTATTGTTCAATGTACGCAGGCGGTCCCAAAACTAGCTGACATAACAAAGAAATCACAAAAAAGATAGAAACAATTTTCTTTCAACATAACATCCTTTTAGCTCGACACACCATTTCCAGCGATATTCAGTAACTTCTATACACTGTTTATAATAATAACGTTCAAACTCCTTAAAATAGCCATCAAGCGCAGACTCCACCCTTTCATTGTTGGCAAATCTGTGACCACCAAGAAATTTTTTCAAATTTGCAAATAGAAAATAGTCCGAGGAAGCTAAATCTGAGGAGTAACGTGCGTGATGAAGCAACTCCCAATTTAAGTCATTCATTTTGGCGCCATTGCGATGTGGATGTGTGAATTGGGGTATTGTCTTGATAAAACAACACTTTCTTTTCACCAAATGCGACCTTTTTAATATAATTTCATCACCTAAACGCTGCAATCAATTAACATAATATTCACCGTTGATAATTTTTCCTTTCTGAAGATAATCAAAAAAATAATAATCCCATGTCCATCATTCCAGTCCACTGATTTGTCTCAGGTTTACATCAAACATCCTATTGAAACATCTTCACGACGCTGTTTTTGCTCCATTGGAAGCAGGCGCGGCACCCATCTTGTGCCCAGCTTTCTCATCGTCAAATCTATCTAATTCTATCAATATACGATGTGTAGCACTTTTTGAAATGCCTATCATTACAGCTAGCTAACGCACCTTCAGCCGACGATCACCCAATACTATTTTGTGGATTTTCTTAACCAGATCTGGTGTGGATACCTCAATTGGTCCACCACTACAGTCTTTGTCTAGGCAGCTCGTACGGCCTCGTTTAAACTCTGCTACTCAATATTTTACAAACTACTCCCCTAGAGTAGAATATAGCTCGGATTTAGTATTGGTTGGACTGAAACCTTTCAAATGGAAATATTGAATTACACAACGGTGACGAATTTTTTCCATGTTTACAAATTCACTAAGATCATTTACTTTTGGCGGCTCAAATAAAAATACTAAACAACGTAGCGCCTTGAAACTTAAAATATATGTTTTGTAAGGTTGCAATTTTTCACCATTTATACGTGAGGTCGGCTAGTTTTGGGACCGCCCTCGTAGCCATCTTTAGTGCGGCTACAGCTTCGCACGCTGCGTGATTGCGGGCTGATGGTATTTTGTCCCATCCTCAGTGAAGAACAATCTCATATTTTTTCAGTTGATACTTTGGCCTCCAGAATGGACCATATCGAAAAATCCATCGGGTTTAGTCCGGGAAATATGTTGACCATTGTTGTGCGGAAATGATGCTGGGAAGTTGTTTTTGCAAAAAATGTTGAAATATCTACTGAATTGCTTATGTGTCCGAGGTAACATAACAAAGCATCGTTTAAATTATTTTCACAGTAGATTTGTTGACTTACCTTTACGCCCTGGTCAATGAAAACGAGTGGCGAACTTTGTGTAGCACCTACCGCGGACAAAAGCATGCATCTCTGATTCAGGAACTTGCTTCGCAGAGCAATTTGCTAATACAGATAATAATTTATACGTTTTGATTTGCACTCTAATCATACACGATCGATTTGTTTGCTTACATATACATATTTTTTTTTTTCTTTCTTCAATGCTTTCCCCCTAAATTATAAGTTTGATTCATTATCGTGCGCTAATTCTATGAGTTGAGTGATAATTAAACAGATTCCAAAAAAAAAAGTTAGATAGGAAATGTTGCATGACATGTTATCAATATTTTTCTGAAAATCTTGGTCGCAGTCCTATTGGAGTTCAGTTTTAATGATTGACGTCATACAACAATAAACACTTGATGTTATCTCTCTAAGTTGGCGCTATTCCAAAATCTGTTATGTTTTGCCAGAATCTACATTTACATTTACAACAGATCTGACAGAAAAAACGCATCTAAAAGTCGAAAAGGAAACGAAAGTCGATTTTTTCTGATGTAGAACTTTTGACTTTTTATAATACAAAAGTCGATTTTGACTCTTTCACTTCTTCCTCCAAAAAGTCGATTAGTGGATTTAGTTGAAATTCGATTCATAGAATTCTAATATTGAATATTTCCTAATGTTTCGAATACAATATAATTTTAATGTTTCAAAATCCAAACAAGATTAATTGCAGAATTCTAAGCTGCTATGCAAATGTGCCTCTCAAGTTTTGTTGCTTCAGTTCAATGGATAACAATTGTTACCCAAATTAATCCAAAATTCGAAAGCATTTTTCAATACTTCAACCGCTAGAATAACTATGTACCTATATATCTTCTTCAACTTCTTATGTTAGAGTTGCCAATAATGTCCGTAGTTCGTTTACATAAACGCGTGGCTTCGAATAAACCCACAGAAAGAAACCTTTAGCATTCAAACCGAGCTAGAATGACCACTTTTGCAAGATTCTGCATAAAGGCAAAAGTTTCAAAATTTCAATTTATATTTCCAAGCATAGTTGATAACGTCGACTTGTCGATTATTCGACTATACGAAGTGACATAAACAGACATAAATGAAATGGCTGCCGGTCAAAGAATAATTTCATAGTTTTGTCTGGGCACAAAGCCATGGCCATATGCAAAATGGTCACGTGTCCTAACCATTGTGCCACGATGGGTAGAAATGCCGACTATATACAGGGTGTCCGTCGGGAAGGTACACTACTTTGTTTTGCCGCCATTATGGTAAACATTAGTCTTGACAGTTAATATTTGGCAGTCGTGAAGTAGAGACATGGTAAATTTATTATGAAAAAATATTCGATGAACCAACGTGTTTTAATCGTTAAAACATTTTATCAAAATCAATCATCGATTACTCTGGCGATGAGAAAGCTACATGAAATTTTTGGGAGAAACAACGTGCCAACAAGACGCACTATTTATCGTGTAGTGAATGATTTCGAAGAAAGAGGGTCTGTAGCTGATAGGGTCAAGCTTGGACCACAACTTACTGCAGGATCGGCTGAAAACATTACTGCTGCTCAAGAAAGTGTTCAAAACAATCCATCAACCTCAATTCGATGCCGTGCTCAGGAGCTTGGTCTTCAAAGAACAACTTTGCTCACAATTTTGCACAAGGATTTGCATTTGTTTCCATTTAAGATTCAGTTGACACAAAAGCTTCTTGCACATGACCATTTACGCCGCCGTACATATGCCAATAGGATGTTACAGCTCGCCCATGATAACCCCGATTTTCATGAAAAAAATCATAATGAGTGACGAGGCACATTTTCATTTCAATGGATATGTGAATAAGCAGAATAGTCGGTTCTGGGCAATGGAAAACTCTCAAATTATTCATCAGTCACCTTTGCATCCATTAAAAGTGACAGTCTGGTGTGCAATTTGGTCAGAAGGAATCATTGGACGTTACTTCTTTGAAACTGAAAACGGGGAGCGATATCGTGGTATGATTGAAAACTTTGTAACGCCAGAACTGCATGCTTTGGGCTTGATTAACATGTGGTATCAACAAGACGGTGCCACATCGAATACAGCCAGGATTACAATGGAATTACTGCGAGACCTTTTTCCACAACAAGTTATTTCAAGAAATGGTGATGTTGATTATACTCCACGGTCGCCTGATATGACTGCTCCGAACGTCTTTTCGTGGGGATATCTGAAAAGCAAGGTTTATGCAAACAAACCAGAAACGCTTGAGCAACTCAAACAAAATATTCATGATGAAATTAATAAAATACGGCGTGAAATGTGTGAGAGTGTCATGAAATTTCAGCACATTTTGAACAAAACATTTATCAATATAAGATCCATTCTCTTCCATTTAGTCAAAAATTATAAACAAACACAGTAGTATACCTTCCTGACGGACGCCCTGTATAATAAAAAATAAATATAGCAATTATGAGCTAATTTTGAAAAAGTCTTAAGAAATGAAGAGATATTTTGGAAATATTATTCCGCACCTAATTTGTTCTCGCTATCATGTGCCTTAAAAGCTTAAATGATACCTCCAATTCCACCATTTGGTTGTGTTGCCAAATTAATATGGCTTCCATATACCGTCCTTTACCCAATGATTCCTAGCGATTATTGGCTTAATGTTTCAATTAAATGTACTTTTAAACTGAATGCAAGTATCAAAAAAATGGTTCATTCATTTCGTTTTCTCCCAAAGCCTAAAAACAGGATAATCAGTTAGGGCAAGCGTACCAACGCCACGTTTTTTCCAGAAAAGATGTGACCATTAAAGCGAAATATTGAATATACCGTTTTTGCCTGCCATTACCAGGTTAATGTAAATAAAACCACAATGTTGTGTATATATATATGTATATATGTATATAATTTGTTTTTATCAATTTCAGTATATATGATTTCTTTTTAATTTTTCTTGTTTTTTTTCATGACAAAAAGGATAATTTTATACATACATATATGTATATGTATGTATGTACACATATATATGTATATTTCGTTATATGCACGAGTATGTATTATTGTTTATATACTTAGTATATCTCTTTTATATATATATATATGTTGCTGATGTTTGTTGTTGTTGTTTTTGTTGTTAATACCTCGCTACAGATAATGGGAAAAATAATTTTTTCGGTTTTATTTTGCTTTATTGATATTAATTTGTCATTTTGTTTTTTACTTGAATTTATATTTATTAAGAATTAAAAGCTATTACATTTTCCCGTTATTATTATTTGTTTTTACTTTATGTATATTTATTTATATTATAATTAATGGGTTTAGTTTTTATTCAGTTGTCCTTTGAAAATTTTCTTTGGTTTACACTTCAACATTCTGATTGTGTGATTAATTTTCAGTTTAAATTTAAGCCATTTTCTTTTTTATTTTCTTTTTTATATTATATTAATAATTTCATAACTTTACTATTATAATGGGATTTAAGAAAACCGAACGTTAAAAAATTAAAAAATTCTAGTTTAACAGAGTAATTGTTGAGATTTTTTAAAAACTACCAACTGTTTTAATCTTACATTTAAAATCCTTTGTGATCAGTAAACATTGCAAATTGCAAAATGAATATAATGAATGTTATACAATGAACTAAGTCGATATAATAAGTTTGCTTTGCATCATGGAAAAGCTCTTTTATTTAGGAAAACAGCAGTCATTACACCAATTTTTCCACAGGAAGTGTTTTAATTTATTGGAATTTCTGTTGATAATTTAAATTTTTATGTGAAAATATTGTCCCCGTTAAAATTTTCTTACAAATGTAACAGTGAAGGCACATTTTGTATAGAAAACTATTTCCAGAAAGAGACCTGGAAAATGGTCGCAACAACGCGCTTTTCCTTAAAGCAAAAGCCAATAGACAAATGCTATTCACCATGACATATAGGGTGGCGCATAAGGAACGTTAAGATTTGATCAGTGAATACATTTTTTGTTTATCTTTTTTTCGTCTTTTTACAGAATTAACTAACTAATACTTGGGAAATTTATGATGGAAAGGCTCAGCACGGAACAAAGAACCAAAGTTGTTCAATTTTACTTTGAAAGTCAGCATTCGATTATTCAGATCATACCGAAATTTCTTTCATGCTCGAAATGTTCCTAGCGCACTGTGTCGCGAAGGTGGCCAAAAATGGTTAACGTCAATGTTAGAATTCGAACGTTTTTTTTTTTTAATTTTTTTTTGTAACACTCTGGTTAGATCATACCTAAAATATCTTTTAAAACTTTTTCTAAATTTTAAAGTTACAGTGGTTCAAAGTTAAGGTTTGTGTACAGCATACGAAATTTATGGAAAAGCTCCAAATTTAAGGTTCATTTATAATACTAAAAATTTAATTATTTGAATGTAACGGCTACCAAAATGTATAACAGGGTGTAAGTGGTGCCTTTAGTTATAATTACAACACTGTTTTTGTGTACAAATATTGATCATATGTCAGATCCCGTTAGAAAAGATAGTAGTGAGTTGTCAAGATTTTTCAGCAACAGCGAACTTTCGTAGAGAATTTAAAAGAAAGTAGAGATAACACTTTTCCAATTTTTTGGTATTTTGTAGCTACAAGTATGTATTTTAATATATTTAAAATTCCGCTGCTCGATTTTGCACGAATTTCTTTTATGATTGTTTTTCAGTGTCAACCTCATTGCGGATTCGTACTATTTTTCAATTGTGGCTAGAGATAAAGCAAAACAGACTATGCGATGTTATGCATCATGTTAAAAATTTTGTCGAAAAGCATTTTAAACGAGTATTACGAGTATTGGTCTAAATGTCATCGCATCAGTACGGATTGTCGACATTACATGCATGGATCAAATGTTTTGAATGCATTTTGCATATTACTTACAAACAGCTTATAAAGAAATGGAAAGTGGTAGGAAAAGAAGATAAAGATCAGGTTGCTGAGCAAAAGAGAAGTATTCAAGCAAAATTTAAGTCTGAAGTGGGTCTTATAGTTGATAAGGTTAAGACGGGGTATGGCACAACGAATGATGGCAATACTGCAAGGCGCTTCTTTCCCAATGTCGAACTTTCAGCTCAGATTACTAATGTAGATGTAAAGTTAATAAAATATTTTTCAATTATTTTAAGAACACTTTCAAATGGTCATTATATACATACAGTAGAACTCCAATTATCCGAACTCCGATCAACCGAATCGCTGATTGTAGAACTCCAATTTTCCGAACTCCGATCAACCGAATCGCTGATTATCCGAATCGCTTTTGTCTTTCTTTCCGCTATGTACATATGTACATTCTTTTACTTGTATGTACTTTTACTTCTTTTTACTTTACTAATGCATACAATGCCAAAAATAAGCTCTTTTACTTTAAAATCCAGTTTTTTCAGAAAAAATCCAATTATCCGAATTTTTGATTATCCGAATGTGGTCCGGTCCCAATTGATTCGGATAATTGGAGTTCTATTGTACATCAAATTTTGAAAATCTTTTAAAAGATACAGCACTTTTATATTTCAAATTATATTTTTGGCCTATTATATTATATATCCTATTATATCCTTGCCTTCAACTGTGCATAAAATTTTAGTTCATGGTATAAATTTTATTAAATATTCCACTATTCCCATTGGAATGTTATCAGAAGAAGCAATAGAGACAAGTCATAAAATTATAAGATGTGCAAGATTGAAACATACCTAGAAAAATAAGTAGGATTGCCTCCATGGGAGACCTAATAAATTATCTTATTCTGCAGTCAGATCCAACAATTTCGATGCATAATCAGAAAATACTTTTAAGGATAGTGATAGTTGTTAATATATTTTGATTGCCTGTAATACTTACTATATATATTTTATGTATGTATGTATATTGAATATGTTATGTTAAATAAATAAAATTCATGTTTTTAAATTTGTTTTCACTGAATTAATAATTTTTGTAAAATTTTGCTCTTATATGATCACAATTTACAAATTAAAATAATTTTTTAATTTATGTTATTTGTATGGGAGGGGGGCTTTTACGATTTTTTTTAAAACTGGCAATATGCTACAATATAACTAAATATATTTATATGCAAAATTTCAAAATTATCGGATCGGAACAGATAAAAATAGGAAACTTATTGAAACTTATCCGTCAAATCAAAATTGAAAAAATTGATTTCTGGACAACAGATGTTACGCAAATCAATTCGAAATGTAATTGCTTTAGCAATAGGCAATAGATTTACCATTTCTTCTTCTTCAGGACTTCAGATAAACTCACAGATGGAAGTCTGGGGTAGTTAAATCGGGCTGGAATGATCACTTTTGCAATTTTTTATTATATATTTCAATATTAGTTCATAATAAAAAAGTTATACTTTTATCGAGACATAAAATTTACCCACTCAAGATGTATGTTAAGCTTGCAAATCAGTTTGGATCTCTGCTAAACAATGAATAATTTAAAATTTCAAGCATAATAAATAATTTTGCTAAGAAAAAAAATTCTTCCAAATAACAAATTCGCAATGGCATTTAATCGAAGTAACGAAGAAATCAAATTCCTTTGTCCCAATTTAACGGGATATAGAAGAGCTTCTCATATTCAATGAGCTTTTGCGTATTCTATTTTTGGATTCCCTGTTTAGTGATGAGAAAATGAGATGAGTTTGAGAAGATTTTAATAGACTTGTTGATTATTCGATTGTTCGAAGTTTTCGCCAGACATAATTGAGATGGCTGCCGGTCAGAGAACGTCTCAATTGGTTTTATCTGGGCACAAACTCAGGGACATATGCAAAATGGTCGCGTATTCTAACCATAGTACCACGATTGGTCGTAATGCCGACTACAAAAGTGCAGAATAAAAATATTTACATTTTGCAAATCGCTTTTTTGTATTTGACCGCCGTCGGAACATGACAGGTTATTATAAGCCAATGTTCGCCGATTTGTCATTATAGTGAGATATTGAGACATACATTCGCCCGATTTTATCCTTGTAATACAAAATAAGAGTACATATCGCAATTATGAACTAATTTTGAAGATGCCTGCCCTATTTTGATATAGCTTCCATAGAAATATTGGCTATTTTGATATAGCTTCCATAGAAATACTAATTCTAATCCGCTAATTCTTTCTCGCTTTCATTTGTTACAAAATCTCAAATGGCTCTTCCAATCAGGTGAACAAAAGCCCACCATTTAATAGTGTCCCCATGTAAATACGCCCCCGAAATTTGGTCATTTCGATTTTTGATGCTACAGTTTTTTCTTTTTTCGTTTCTATCTGCATCTATATTGTGTTGTTCGGAAAGTCCGTTCGGTTAATTCGTTAGTTCACCATACGTCACTTCTCATGACGTAGAGTTCCTTCAAACACTATCAAAACGTCCTCCCATCCCTTCTCTACACGGTTTACTACTGTTCACTTGTATTCTCGTCCTAGTCTTGAGTAGTTGTAGCGTTTTTAATAAAAGTTTTAACAAGTGGAAAAAATGGGCGAAAAATAGCATTTTAGATATATTATCCTGTATTATTTCCGAAAAGGAAAAACGGTTGCTGAAGCCAGCCGAAAAATAAAGTCAGTTTATGAAGAAAATGGACCAAATGAAGGAACTTGCCAGAAATGGTTTAAACGTCTTTCTACAGGCGACTTCGCCATAACGGACGCTCCCAGATCAGGACGACCAAAAGGAACTGTTTCCGAGAAGACGAGAGATTTAGTTATTGTTAATCCCCGTGCAACAGTTAAGGAGATAGCTGAAATAATCAAGAACTACTAGGAAGTTTTACCTCACCCACCGTACTTCCCAGACTTCGCCTCATCCGACTACCACCTATTTCGCAGTCTGAGCAACCACTTGAAGGATTTAAATTTCCACAACGACGAGGAAGTGAAAAATCGAATTGAACACTTTTTTTTAGAAAAATCAAGCGAGTTTTATGACAGGTGGGAGGTAGTTATTAAAAAAGGGGAGATTATATAATAGATTAAAATAATTGTTTTCTGGTATATAAATTTGTAAATAAATTTCCTTTAAAAACCAAACGAACTTTCCGAGCCACCAGATATTTCTGATGGCAAGGTAGCTTAAATAAAAATGTTTTTATCATGCTGGATACATTCGACTTTTGAGAACATGATTTTCAGTCGAGCCAATTCAAACTTTGTTTAGGCGTATTAAATAATTTTCAAAATACACCAGAGGATAAGGAAGTCATATCATGTGACATGTGCTACGCCAAAATCCATAACTTTTTGAAACTCGAGTATGAAACGGAAAAATGATTTGTTTTTTCGTCTCAAAATGTGTTTTGCAAATATTTCAACAAATCTCATTGAGTCCAGCCTGAGAAGAAGTACAATTATTCGTGTTGAAATGTAGTGAAATCATCACCACAAAAAAAAAACTAGAAAAATATCTGGAAAACCGACATTTTTAATTTTATTTCTAACTGCCCGGTTAAGAAATAATATTTAACAAATTACAGAATTCCAACTTGCAGTTCCAAATGTTGATCCCATTCACCTAATGTATGGTGACATTCTTAGAAATTAAGGTTCTAAATTATTTAGCAGTAGGTCATCTTGTGTTGTAAATTTAAGATAATATCGAATATCTTCCATTTTCGATTCACCATTCCACATTTTGATATATTTCAGGGTTGTCGTACTCTAATAGGATATGTGTAGGGTTTGCATACTTAGGGTACGTCAATATAGTATCGTCCGTTAATGTCCCAATCCCGCATATATAATTCAATAATTTAACTGCTGATGAGCCTGCTCTTTGATATAATGGAATCAAATCTGCTAATTCTGGTAAATGATTAGGTATCTCTATCATTCAAACTCAGAAGAAAAACTACGTTCAAGCAAATGAAATTGTTGTCCATCCTGTTCCTGTTTGTACTGTACTCCATATTGAGCCTGGTATTACCAACACTTCAAATAAAATAATAAAACGCCCCTTAAAATGTAAGCTCTCTCCCCCAACTGTCCGTGTGCCTGCCTATTGTTCACGACAACTAAGTCATGAAAGTAAAGGTCGCAGATGAACCAAATTCATAGAAATCTATTGAAATCAGAGCCTGATTCTGAAATTGCACATACACAGTTTTTGCTCCCGTAATGGTTTTGTGTATCCGAACCGATGAAAACGTTGAGTTTATAGAATAAAATACATGGTAATAATTTCCCAACTAATGACCTGACGGACATACAATTTTTGAAAGTTTGTGGAGGAGAACTTAGCTTTTTGTCGTTGCTGACTGATCTACAGGATATCAAAATTGACTACTTTGGTTGTGAAAAATCTTTTCGAACTCTGTTACAAATGATTGTTATCACTTGTTCTTACAACTGACAACTTTCTTCAGAGTAGTATAAATTATATGGAAAATAAACAGAACCGATGTGAGATTCATTTTAGGTTGACAGCTATGAATTTCGTTCAATTCGATCAAAACTTCAGCATGGTATGCTGTATAATGCTCAAAATAAAATGTAGGTTTTAATGGAGTTTGCCAACTTGGGTTTTCATTACTTGAACTAAACTGTCTAACCGTCTAATTTTTTTTTAAAAAGTGGTAACCTTATAAAACATATGTTTTAAATTTCAAGTCGTCACGTTGTTTAGTATTTTTATTTGAGCCAGTAAAAGTGAACGATCTCAGTGAATTTGGAAACATGGAAAAAATTGACCACCATTATGTTATGTCCAACCAATATTAAAGCCAAGCTGGATTCTACTCTGCCAGGACGAACACCGTTGTGATCGACAAATTGAGGTGTCCACGCCAGACACAGTTAAGAAAATCCACAAAGTGGTATTGGATGATCGTCGGCTGAAGCTGCGTAAGCTAGCTGAAATGATAGGCATTTCACAAAATGCTACACATCGTATATTGACCGAAGATTTGATGATAAGAAAACTGGGCGTCAGATGGGTGCCGCGCTTGCTTCCGATGGAGCAAAAACAGCGTCGGGAAGATGTTTCAATATAATGTTTAGTTTAATTTTTGATTTTAATAACCATGGATGAGTTATAGGTCCACCACTTCACACCTGGAACAAAGGAACAGTCGAAGCAGCAGATTGGAATGAAAGAATCGTGTCCAAAGAAAGCGAAGACGGTTCTGTATGCAGGCAAGGTTATGGCGTCGGTTTTTTGGGATGGCATTGATTATCTTCAGAGAGGAAGAACTATCAACGGCGAATATTATGATAATTTATTGTAGAGTTTAGGTGGTATAGAATGAAATTATGGAAAAATGCCGCACTTGGCTAAAAATAAAGTATTGTTTCATCTACACAATGTTCCGGTTCACACATCCACTATTACGATGGCCAAAATTAATTAATTAAACTTGGAGTTGCTTCATTACGCACCTTGTCCGTCAGATTTAGCTTCTTCGGACTATTTTGAATGTTGAATATCGCTGGAAAAGGTGTATCGAGCTAAAAGGAGATTATATTGAAAAAATAGGGAACATTTTTTTAACTTTTTTCTGTCTTCTTTGTTAGGACGGCTAGTTTTGGGACCGTCCTCATAATATCCAGAAGCTCCACTTTCCGCTGGCCCCTAAAGTCACCTGACCTGACTGCACCAGTTTTTTTGCAAGGGGTTATGTCAAGCAAGAGGTGTACAAAGTGAAACCAATTAATTTGACTGAATTGAAGCAGTCAATTAAAACATTAATTGAGGTGATCCCGCAATGTATAATTTTCTGATCAGGTGTCACATAAGGGGGGTCATTTCTATATAATAAGAACAAAAATAAATAAAATGAGCTGATTTAAAAAAAGTTATTTGAATTACTTGTTTGTAGTGCAATCGGTGCGCCATCCTGTACGTGGATGCTAGAACGCTGCACGAATTGTATTTTTGCACACTCAAGTGTTTCTGGTGACTTTTGCTTCACTTTACTTCGCTTGATTAACTTTTGCGAATGCAAGCAATACGAGTCTTCTTTGTCCTCACTTTGTTGAGAATGGCGATTGTGGGAAATACTCGAATATAATGAATACTTTCAAAGAAAAATTTCATTCAACAAAATCACAATACCAAATGGAAAAATGTTGAAAATTTTAAAGCGGCTGAGTTTTCAATCTCGAAAATGTTTAGTACAATATGGTGCGAGAAATTATCGAAACACGTTATAATAAACGAAAATCGTTAAAACAGAAATATGTTTATTACTCTCGCATGTGTTCATAACTTGTTATGTGCGATATGGTGACTTCAATGTTTCACCAAAAAATTTTGAAAAAAATCACTAAACATAAAATATAACCAAAAATTAGGATACTTTCACGACTTGGCATTCCAATTTCGAGTTTTTAATACATTTCGATTTTTAAATTTCGATTTCGATTCTTAAAATGTTCGTGTTTGTAGTAGATTGGCGTTTAATATACGTAGTATCTTCCGGAAAAGTTCTATGAAGCTTCGCATTCGACAGCAGTTTTAAAGTCGACAGTGCAGTATCCATTAAGATGGAACTGACTGTAAAGAAGTAGTCGTTTTTATTTCAATGTTTTTTTATTGAGTGGTATTCGAAAGCTTACTTTGATAGCTATGTATATATATATATATATAGCTATATATATATTTGAAGATTTTCGATTACGAACATTTTCATTCAGTGCTCCAGTAGGTCCACTAAAAATATGTGTATAAAAATTAATTAAATATCTGAGATAATTTTTGATTGCTTAGTGTCTGTGAATGTTTAACTTTTTAATTCGATTATTGCACCTTTCGTCAAATTCCATCATATGTTGAAAAATATACTTAACGTATCTGTGTATGGATTCTAAAATACCGGAGTTGTAAACCATGAAATATTTTGTGCTACTTCTGCTCATTATTTCGTTTCATATTTGAAACAAAATGTGTTTAGCTCATTTTTAGTTTGGTTAAACGATTCAAGTCAAAATATCTGCAAATTTTACAAAATGTTTGCCATATAATCACCTAATATGACTGACTGACGAATTATGGGTGGCAAGAGCTTTTGTGGGTCAAATCACTTCGAATGCATTACTTTTGTAGCTCAAAATACGAATTCAGTTCCAAAATTTTATTCTTTTCAGAAACTGCCGTTAAAAATGCTAAAAATCCACTTCTTACCTCTCTAAAAGTCGATCGGAAGGTATTCCGCCCTGGACTTGAGACTATGCTATTCGCTATCTTAAATTTACTTGTCTGCAAATACTTCTGTCGAAGGGCCGAATAGCTTGACTGATTTTTTTTATCTTTTAAGCAAACATTACAGTTTATAGTTTTCCCTCAAGTGGTATAATGATTAAGACCCAATGTAAGGGACAAACATCTTTTATTACTTCAACACAAACCTATCATAAGTATGTTTTTAGGAAAGAATAAACGCCAATACCTCTAAGACCCAATTGTAATAGATAAGCATTTTAAGACATAGCTACCCAATTTTAATCTTTAGTATGGAAAAAGTATAAATACCTTGTAAATACTTTTGCTAGGCAGTTCATAAGGAAACTCGGAGAAGTAAAGAGTTCTTAAGGAAACTCAGAGAAGTAGAAAGTTCATAAGGAAACTCAGAGAAGTAAAGAGTTCATAAGGAAACTCGGAGAAGTAAAGAGTTCATAAGTAAGCTCGAGGAAATAAGAAATAAAAAACACTCCAAAATACGGTTAGTATCATGAAGTTATATTACTTTAAAAAACGAACAAATATAATTTCTTAACTCGTGTAGCTTAAAACTGTTGCAGGTGCGTGTCTGTGTATTCGTGCAAGCGTATACGATGGACAGTTCCATGGGAGGTATGATGTAGCGAAACTGAAGCAGTTTTTGTCAGCAAAACCCTGACCAGAGGGTTTTGCTGACAAAGAACTATTTGGCCTCAAGAACTATTTGTTCTTGCCTGATCGTGGTGTAGGACCCCTTGTGGGAGCATCGTGCTAGCTGTGGTTCCCGAAACACGTGTTTCCAGTGATCTTTCGTTGCTTCAGGGTGTCCTGAATATAATGCTCAAACTTGGAAACCACTGTTCTTCGTTAGGTTAAGGTGTCTAGATAGGCCTCACTCCTAACCGGGAGGAAACTCACTTCATACCAGTGACTTTAAAGGTGCTTTGGCTGAGAGAGGAAGCAAGCCCTGAGGGAATTTTCCAAGGGATATGCTTCTTATCTCAAAGGTGCATCGACTAATCCTTCCGGGATTAGTCTGAGTTCCCCAAAGGCGCGCTGGCTGTCGCAAACACGTTCAAAAACAGCCACATGTGTGATGGCACACCGTGAGTAAGGCTTTCAAAGCGAGTCACATGTAAAATTAGACAATTGTTGTTGTACAAATGCATATCATGTCATATCATATAATTTCTACATATTTGGAGATCAGTGTTCTCAAAATTCGATGATGACGAAAAGATCCTTCAAATTTTAAAAATATATAGATTTTCTAACCTAGATTATTCCCAGTTTATAAAATATCGCAATGTTTAACATTTACACCCTGTGACCATAAAACGAGTGACTCAACTTGCTCGCCAAAAAATGGAATAACTATTTGTTTACGTCGATATAATTCAAATAGATTTTCATTTTGAAGGGTTTTTATTCTTATTGAATAGCATTACCACAGAGCTTTTATCTCAATTCGCTCAACAATCAAACGTCTTTATAATTCGAATTGATTTCCGTTTGATAAAGATTTTATGCTTATGTCAGTTGGTACTATATTTCGATTTAATTCGACAACTTGTAAGAGGAATTGCTTCTCTACATTTTTTGTTAGCGCCTTATTAAATTCGTCAAATAATTTTATTGCTCTCTCTGCTGTGTCATTAACTACGCGTAAATTATAAACTTTTATTTTGCCACTAAGATAATCTGAATTGCTGTTCCAAGTTTCAGGAGGGAATGTATAAATGAGCCGTTTATTTTTAGTTTGGAGAGCATACGTTCCGTTCTTTTTGTGGTGAAATGCCCCAAAAAAGGACTGGATATTTAAAATTAATTAAATTAATCAGGCAAACATCTTCCGTCCCAGTGCACAATAAGTGGATAATCTGGTACGAATGAGTTTTTTATGTCAGCATTGATTTCTATTCTAGCTTTTTCCTTTCTCGTTGGATCGAGCTCCTCGAAATTGCAAGTGCGGATGGGTCATGACCAAGTGCAAAACAGCAATGAGAATCATCACTTTTACCGCTTGTCGATCAGAAATTTTATTTCAGTCTAAAGTACCTAATACATGTTTTGTGAGAACTTTACTTGTGGATGGAAAATCATATGTGTTCAATAACGATCCATCTATCGGTTTTTTTAATAGACCAGCCAACTGGGCTCGTAACATTACCTTGTCTACATACTCGTATATCCTGCGTCCGCGTTTTTAATTGACAAAAACAAAAATGATGTAATGGGAATTACAACGAGAAGTTATATTTGCAGCCATTGAGCACAGCCTTCCACGAATTTTGGAACTCTAAAATTTCGCAGAGATAATGTGATGGGATAAGGTAACAATATTACCTATATAAAGTGGCCTGGCCCAAAATCGAAAAAAAATGTGAACCACCTTAGTGTTCATGGAAGTAGTATATTTTAATTTGATTTTTTCGGCTATCATGCTTTAAAATTGCAATTTGCAATTGCAAAATATAAAAAATGCAATTGAATCATCTACTAGTAATTGCGCTCCTACGGATAAACTCTTAAATCTGACCTATACTGTCAACAATTGGACCGTCTGAAGGGAGCAATGACCGAGAAACGGGCACCTCTGGCACATGGAAGAGGAGTTGTGTTTCACCAGGACAGCATCATATAGTCCGATCTTGGCAACAAATCATTGTCACCTATTCCTGTCGATGGCGAATGTGGAAAAATCGGTAGGAATGAGAGTTTGCCAGTAGGAATGAGGGTTTTCACGAGAGAATCATAATTAAATTAACTTCAAAATGGCAGCAAGTTATCGAACGAAATGGTGCATTCTAACTATGCTAAGTAAACCCTTTAATGTCATGCAAAAATAATGTATTTATTTTTATTATACCTTAGAATAACATAAATGTTTTTGAAACAAACGCGCATTTTCCTTTAAATATTAGGAATATTTCCCTAATATTTAAACCAAACATACATTTTGAAGCGATCAATTCTCTCGTTTTACAAGGAAGTCATCATCGGCAACAATCTGCTATGGATCTGTTTTTAATTGCCAAACTCTATTTTGTAAAAGACAGTTAAAAACATGTCACATCCAGTGACATTGCAGTACTGGCAACATGATTAAAGAGTCTAATCGACAATTTCAAATGTCCAATCTATGGGTCAAGCAAGGAACTTTCTGCTAAAAACATCCGTCTCAATTAAATTAGCAATACTTAAATATTTTAATGATCAATCTGTAATGTAAAAACAAAAAAATCAATGTTTGCTTTCACTTGGAAATACTTTTAATTTTATTTGGTATTCAAAATTATTCAACACGCATGCAGTTTCTGTTGTTTACATTTCATTTTTTTAAATTGTATACATATGTATATATATATATATATATATATATATTTTATAAAAATAAAATATAATATATAAAAATTGCTGGTTTTTTATTTGTTTATTTTAAGAATCCTTCTTTACCTTTAGAGGAGGGAGGGGGAGGACTTTTTACTTATTACTTTTTACTTTCAAATTTACAATTTCATTATATGGAAGTTTCTCTACTATACGGGAATTTTTGTTAATATTATTAACTAATATTTTAAAGAGAATCGCTTTTTACTTTATTCTTTTTTTTATTTGCTTGGTGTGGTAGTTTGTTCTATTAACTTTTGGTTATGGGTTTTGTACTTTTAAAAAATATATTTATTTTTATTTTCTTTTACGTTTCCTTTAATTTATTCAATTTGAAATTCTTACTAATTTTAGCATTTTGGTTTCTGTTAGGGGTACTTTGGTTTGTAGTTGGTTTTGTTTTGTTTTATTTTTGGTGATATGATTTCGTTAAATTATTTGTATTTTTTCACATTTATTGTTTAGTTCTTTCTGTTTTTGTGTTGTTCTCATATATTTTTTAAATTTTCTTTGAAGAAAAATTAAAAAAAAAAGTTCAGTTTGTTTCAAGCTTAAGAGATTTTCATTAGGTTTCGTTTCGTTTGTTGCTTTTATTGTTTACAAAAGTTCGGAATTCATTTTCAGTTGGTTCAATAAATTGTTTTTGTCTTTTAAAAAAGGTTGTAGTTATAAAAAATGTGATTAAAATTCCCTTGTTGTTTTTATAGTAAGTTTAAAAAACCCGTTGTAGAGATAAAATCGTTAAACTTTGTTTTCCATGTTTTTCGTTAATAGGAAACATACGAAAGCCCGCAAATTATATATTAATAAAATTATAATATTTCGAAAAAACACAAATGAAAGTTTTGTGTTCGAATCTGGTGTTTAGTATAGGAAATTTAAAGAATTTGGAAAAATTCATTTGAAACGAATAAATAAACATAAATAAGAAAATATATGTACTTAAGAGAAAAAACTTGAAATATTAAAAAAAAGCCAAATGAAATACAAAAATAAAACAACTCTGAATAAAGTTTTCATCATTTCTTAATGAGAAAACGGTATTGAGAATGTTGGTTAATAGATTGTCAAACACAATTTCATTTCCAAAACAGTTTTAACAACTGTTTCTATTTGACTGTTAAGAAACAACAATTTCGAATCGGATCATGAAAACAAAATCATATCAAATTGGACATCGACTAAAATTAAAAAAAAAGAAATTAATAATAACATTTGAAGGTATTAGAAATATACACAAAAAAACCTAAAAAAACAATATTGAGAGTACAAATAAGTCTTCAGCGTCTTTTGTCAAAAATTGGTAATTTATTATGAAAAAATATTGTCCGTCAGAAACACCACTTATTCACAATTTTCTGATAGCATGCCCTGTTAATGGAGAGCTTCATCTTTTGAAGCCATCCTCTTCATATGATATGAAACGCTTCAACAGGTGGCGCCGCAGCAGGTGGACGAGTAATATTACAATACAATACAACAATGTTATCGTAGGTCCGTTTTTCCTTGAGTGCTCAGCTCGTAGTGGTTTCGTTCAGTTTGGGCCGAGTTAACCGCACTGAATACACAATTACTGATTTCTCCTTCTTTAAATTGTCGTAGTGGATTCATTTTTCATCACCAGTGTTTATAGTAGGCAAATAACCATTTTGTTTATAACTGGCAAGCAGCATTTCGCATATGAAACATGGATTCTCGTCTTTTCTAGGCGTCAGGGCCTATCATTACCAACGATTTTAAACTATGTGAAATTGTTTGTTGAATCTTCCCTTAAGTGAACAGCAAGTTATCTTGTTGTCGTTTTCGTACACTTCTAGTCATCCGCTAGCCTTTCTTTTTTGACATCTGAAGCTACGAATTTATGATTAAATCGATCATTTGCATGGGAGGTAACAGCCTGTGGATGCAGACGTGGTTATCACCAACCACTTTATATAAACTTACTGTAACTAAATAAAATATGTGAATATAAAAATATATAGAAATGTACGCGGAGGTTACCAGGAAGAGCGTAATATATTTTCTTTACACAAATGGACAAAAATGTAAGTTACTGCAGAAAATCGGAAAAACATTCAATTTGTGTGCAGGGAGGTAATAGAAGGAGTTTCGTCCACTTACGATTTAACAAAAATGTTGGCTGCTTCAAGTTTTAGGAAGCTTCATGAAAAAATATTTCGGCAAGCCAGATAGATTGACATCATTCCGTTGGATGAAGGCAAAAAATTGTGAAGAATATGTAATTATAAACATTACACGTTAAAATTTTTGGAAAAATTACTCTGTATGTATTACCTTGAATTTGATTTTTGAACAATTTTACCATTCTATTGCACTGCACTGTCATTTAAGAAGATCATAAAGCGTGATAATTTTCTATATTTTTATTTAACGGACATTTACAAAAACTTGTAAAGATACTGAATTGTAATTTTAAGTAAAACTTGTTGTAATTTTTTTCTCGCATTAGGAGAGTGAATTCGTACTTTTTCAAATTCGCATCGCAGTAGAACATGCGTAAGTTCTACGATATTTTTGCCGAATTTTGTTCAATCGAAGAATTGATAAAATTGTTAATTGCCTCAAAATGGTCCTCTTTTGTGTACGAAAAAATGTACTATGTTGTATTAAAAATCAACATTAAATTTTTAAATTATTTACGGCTTACATAGTTTGATAAGAAAAACAATTCTTTTTGTGGTAATAAAAATTTTTAAATTTCTTACTTTCAGACAAAGTTTAAAGTCCTAATGACGATAAGAAGATTTATTCGGTAGGTATTATTATTTAAAAACTATTTTCTTTCGCTCTTAAACGCAACGTTTAAGACTTCTTATGATAACTTGCCCCACTTATTTGCGATTTTGCACACAAAATCGCTAGCACTTCACGATCATGGTGTCGCCAGATGTCCAGCACTTACAATCTTACCTCTTCCATCAATCAATTTCAATCATAACTTGCCGGCGGAGAGTTGTTTGTTTCTCCAATAATTATAATAATATGAAAATAAAAAAAAATAAATATAACAAAAAGAGATATTAACTAATTTCATCGGTGATTAAAAAAAATTGAAAGTATTACTTTGTATCGATTATGCTTTTATTCGAATTTTCAATGCCTCAACAGAAATGCTGAAGTAGTAACGAAAACTTGACACTGTGTTTTATATATGTGTGATTTCTTCAAGATATATATGGATTGCTATCGCCTTTAACAAGAGCCACACCATATTGGCCAATGGTTATTATACAGACATTATCGACAG
>JAHXMU010000407.1:8465-126115 GCA_019455685.1 Philornis downsi | reverse complement strand
ATCGACAGAAAACTGTGAGATGTTATTGCAGCCTTCTCAAGTTTTGAAAACGTATCAGCTAAAGTTATAAAACTAACTTAAAGGTAAAAGGTTATAAAACTAACTTATTGATATCGAGCAACAATGAGCAAAAGTTGCCTCATCGTTAAAAATCATTTTAAAATTTCTCAATTGAAAAATTAGACATTTTGTATGAGGACCAAAAGGGCTTTCCAAAAGGGGGATTTAAATAAACAACAATTTGATTTTCACTGTGACTTTGTTAATAAAGTCACATCTCTCGATACAGCCAAATCAATTGCCTGCAAATATAGTGCGATTTGACGCCTTTAACCTGCCTTCCTTGGGATCATCTCAAGACTATGTTCTAAGCTAGGTAATTTGGTGTATTGGTTACATCGAAGCCTTGGCGAATGTTTGGCGGATATTATTTCACACAGGTACGTTACATTCCAGTAAAAATAGTGCACCTAGAGAAGTTAAAAACATCCACTAATCGGAATCTAGAAATAGTGAAAAATTGGATAATCATCGATGAATTTAACATAAGCTTGCCGTAGAAGGATCCTCTAAAGCAATTAAAACTTGTTAGATCATTTTTCATGATCATTTTCCTTTTCTAATTATAATTCACTTAAATAATTCAATCAAGTAGTTAACGAATAACAATCTCAAATATATGTTAAACAATTTAAAGTTTTTGCATCAGAAGCAAAAAAAAAAAAAATGCTAAAGGTATTTTGTATTCTTACAGCGTCTGTGGTTTATACTGCCTTAATTTATAGCTCCTTCTAGTGTAATTAAAAAGAGTTCCCCAAGAAGCGAAAAATGTGCTCTTATAGCATTCGTAAGAGCTATGAAAATGTTATTCTTATGGAATGACTTCCACTTTTTCTACTGGGATGTACAAAAAACGTAATTCAATAAAGTAATCAATTATATGATTTACAGTTACATCGATTCCTCCAACACCTAAAAGTCTTATGTCAACATTTTAAAATAAGTGGTCGAAGCTTTCAAAAACTAACTCCTTGTTAAAAAGAAAGCAATGTGTCAAGTTTAAGAATTTTAACCAATGAGATATGAGATGAGACGTTCCAAATTTAACACCAGATTCGATTAGAATCGCGATATTGTGCTATGTTTTTGTTTTATATAGATATCCTTTTAAGGGATTCATTCATTGTTAAATCGTTATATTGTTTATTGTTTCAATTACCTACAATAATATAAAATTTTTAACATTAAGTTAATTTGTTTTACATTTTTGTTAAATTTCCTTCGTTTTGTTGTTGTTGTTGTTGTTTTTTTATAAAAATTATTAAAAATTAACAAGCGCATGTTTTTTTTCATTTCCTTTGTTTGCAATTAATAAAAAGTGCAATTTTTATTGTCATTATACTATTTATTAAATTAATGTATTTCGAAAAAGAAAACAAATGCTTTTAGTCAATACTTTATCAAACATAACAAAATGGGTCTCCAAAATTGTTGTGTTCAATAATGGCAATTTCGTTTTTTTTTTTCTTTGAAAATAAAAATCTCTATAAGCTTTTCTGTTGGTTTAGAGACTAGAAAATAAACTCTATTTCGGCTTTATTATTAAAATAATTAATTCTTGAAATATTTGCTTTCTTCTTTGTTTTTAAATTGCGATAACTAGTATTTACAATGAATAATTCTCAACATTTCTACAATAGTAATTTTTAGGTTTTCAATTTGGGGACTTTAATGCTTAACAAAATGAATTAGATATTTCTCTTTTAGTTTTTCTTTTTCTTTACTTTATTTATTTTTCATTTCATTTAAATTGTATTCCATTGGTTTTATTGGTTTAATTAATATCACTTAATTGACGAGTGTACTTGGTAACTTCTTTTCTTCTTTTTTTTTTTTGTAATTCTTTATCTTCGGTTTCTTTTGTTGAATTGGTTTATTTGTATATCCTTTTTTTGCTATCCTTTAGGGAGGGGGAGACGTTTTTAATGTTTTTTTCTTAAATATTGAAATTACAGAGTTATAAGAAAAAGTTATGGTTGGTTTAATACTTTTTTTCTTTGTTTTTAAAAAAGGCTTTTTGAGTTGGTACCATTTTCACTGTTATGTCAGATGCATTTCTTTAAGTCTGCTTAATTCACAAGTTTGTCTTTTTGGGGGGAGGAAACGGTGAAGTTTGGAGTGGGGGCGAGAGACAACTGGTAATAAACTGTTTTACGTGTTAGTTTTGCTATCAGTTAGCAGAGAAAACTGATAATGATTGTCGAAAAATTAATTAAAGTGTAAATTAATTTTATTTTTTTAAACATACTCGATTTTTTGTTCGTTTCTCGTATTATGGAAGCAATATAAAGAAGAGCATCGTGTTAGTTTGGAAATACGTTGAGGAATTACAAACAATTGTGGTTGGGCTTTAATTTACAGCAATAAATTAAATTTCTTGTCACAGAGGTTGGGACTGTTGATCGGAGTGTATTGAAAGTGTTAATGTCGTAGACGCTGGAATAAAGAAATCACAACCAAATTTGCAAGTTTATAAGTTATTGTTAAGATACAGTGAAATCAATTCGACATGATAAATCTGAAATTGTAGTTATGGTGTACCAATTTTTCAAACAAGAAATAAAAATGTAAAACAGGATCAGGATGCTGCGAAATTTTTCATACTTCTCGAAAGTTTTCCAATAAGGCCTACAGTAAATTTCTGAACTAAGAAATTAGTAATCACTTCTAAAACAAACTTGTTTTAAGTTATCATATTATACAAGCTATCAAATTGAGTAAAGTTACTAGCTAAAGACAGCAAACAAGTTAACACTTAGAAACAATATCTAATACTAATATGTAATATTTTGGAATTGTTTACTATTAGTACTTAAAAAGTGTTCTGCTCGAAATATTTGATCCAAATTTGTTTATTATAATTTCTTTTTAAACTAGTTAATGCATCTACTCATATAAAATAAAAATCGATTTCAATTGATGAATTCTTATACCTATTTAAAAGCTTGTTGAATTTTCAATTGACAAATTCTTAATATATTAATTGAGGGAAAATTTCATATTCGATATTAATTTACCACTATTAACTATTACTTTAAATATTACGGATAGTTTAATTAAACATTCAATTGGTGAAGCTGCTGTGGAAAAACTAGCTTTTTACTTAGACTATTCTGAAATTTGATTAAATATTACAAATAAAAGCAGGTTATTTGCTGAATTCGTTACAAATTTAATTGAAATATGTTGAGATTAGAATTATGGAATTTTTTATTGAATCAATTACAATTGTTTGCCTTGTCAGTGGGTGATGACAGCCGCATTGTCGGACCACAAAGTGGAAAAATTATTCGCTGCAATTTCTCACATAACAATAAAAACGCGGGAAAAATTAATGCCTTTTATTGTCCTGTTTAGTGTAGGGATTAGGATCGAACATGTGCTTAATGGAACACAAATGCTTCTGGAAAAAGATAACTCAAATTGAAAAAAAAAATTATAGCGCATGTTTTCGTATAGCACGTTGAAAACCATTTTGTTTGCAAAATTTCCTTCTTAAGACATAATAGCAGCCTTAACTTTTGACTTTTCTTGGCAAAATCGCACACAAAAAATTGTCGCAACTAAAGCCAAATGTAATACCAGACAATACCATACTTTTTCTCGAGAAAACTTTCTAATAGTGCAAGCGTAGTACCAACTTTTATATGTAAAAGTTTTTTGGAAAACCAACACAGCTTTGAAGATGTCTTTCTTATAGAAAAATATGTTTAATTGTCATACAATACTATAAGCTACATGATATATGCTGCCCAAAGAACTACTCTATTTGAAAATTGCCTATTAAAATACTATACACAATGCTATTTTCTACATAAAAAGTGGGAAGATTTCTTGCAAGGCAGTTGCAAGAAATAATATGAAATTTGTTTACCGCCAAAATTTTCCACATGGAAAATGGCTTTCAAAAGCACATCTAAGACATTACATAAAACCTTTCTTCTAAGGCAATATTCTGCATGACGACTATAAAATTTGTATATGTGAAAAGAATACCAGAAGGCAATATTTCTATGTAAAGTAAATTGCACATTTTTGAAATGCACTTTCTAAGACTCTATTTTAATGAAATGTGATATTTATGTCATATTTATATGTGAAAATTGTCTGGAAAGACAGTTTTCAACATGAAAAATGTCTTACAAGACAACATTTTCTACACGATGATAGTTTCCAACATAGTTTTTGTCTATATTTAAAGCCTTTTCATGTAGAGAAAACATAAAAATATTCCTTCCAAGAAAACTGTCTTCGGAGATATATTTATGACAAATAAGTGTATTTCAAACCCCTTTTCCATGTTTAAAAAAAACCGTTTTTCATTTCCACAGAAAAATGCCTTACACGACACTTTAATAAAGAATGATTCATTCAGAAATACTTGTTCACGTAAGAATTTTGCTGAAGATCAAACTGTTATGATATTTTTGTTCGGTATTGTTTGACATTTTGTCGTGGAAATATTTTACAGGATTGAAACCCGTGATCTCGATGACATTTGGTTCCAACAATACTGAACTACGTGCCCCAGAGTCTGTGAAACCATAGCAAATGTTATTGCAAGAACGCTATTATGAACAATCAAGTTCATGTTGCGAACTGGTGAACTGGGAGCCTATATTATGTGATGTCACACCTCCAAATTTTTTCCTTTTGGGCTATGTAAAATCTAAAATTAGCATCAGTTGCGGAATTCTGGGCCAACATTACTCACTGAACTAAAAATTATCGAACACTTCGTCGAAAATTGGAATATTTAAATAGTTTATTCTTTAAAAGAACTAACTTACATACGAGTACATACACCTTCATCCAACATCTTTCGTGTTGGTGCAAAAGTGTGCGGAGTAACGGAGAACTGAAGTAACTCTGGCAACTCAAGGAATGTAACAACGCATCTGATGCGTGCTAAATTATAATCCAATTGAATTAAAGATATAGATACAGGAACGTATGATTTAAATTAGATAATTTAAATAGAACTTACAAGGAAGCGCGTGAATATCCTGTAGATTCGAAAAATGAAGTGACCGCAGTCTACGAATTAAAGAATGCAAGGAAAGAATTCAATTTCGGTGAATCTATCAATATATGTGGAAGGTGCCAGAATGAGTACGGTAATACCTTTCATTTTCATACTGAGAAGTTAGTTTACCAAATGCATGATAGGTGGCAAGCTTGATGCACTCAGTATATTCGAAAGATATGAAGCTACAAATATATTGATTAAACTGATCGTTTACATGGAAAGTAACTGATGAACTGTGGATACTGAGTTGGGTTTCCCGAAGTTTTATAGAAAATTATAAATCAATTTAACAGACAAAAAACGGACAATTGCATGTTATTGATGATAAATTACAAAGAAGATATCAAATTTCGGAAAATCGACCAATTTGTATGGGCAGTGCAATGTAACAATGTAAGATAATATAGTTCAAATCGGTCATATACACGGAAGTTACCAGGAAGAGCGTAATATATTGTTGTCCACAAAAATCATATTTCTATTGAACGGGCATTTTTAGTTTATGATTGTAACAGTAAGTACAATTTTTGCAATTATTTCTCACAACGCAGTAAAAGATTCATGAGTTCTATAATGTATTTGCCAAATCTTGTTCAATCCAAGAATTATAAATATTAGTGTTAATATTCTTAAAAATTCTTAATTTTATAACAAAAATGGTCCTGTGTTGTACTTAGAATCATCACCAAATTCATAAACGATTTACGACTCAAAATATTTTTTATTTCTTAACGGGAGATTTCAAAGATTTTAATATCCTGATATGATAGATAATTCTTTTTGTGCTAATAAAATTTTTCAATTTTTTGTTTTCAGACAAAGTTTAAAAACCTAACGATGATCAGAAGATTTATTCGGTAAGTAATATTTAAAATTTATTTCCTTCTCTACAAAAGGCCCAGAAGTTAGAAAGACATTTACAAGACAATTACCTTAATAAGTGAATTCGATGCAATATTTGACTCTTTGTTTTGAATTTATACTTTACTATAATAAACAAAATTGCAATTTTATAATTTACTACAGAGATGAATTTCGGTTAAAAAAGGGAAGTGTTTATTATTTTAGCTAAATGCTGTTCAATAAAAAAAAATTTAACAAATTCACATTGTGTTTTATAACTTTACTTTAGAGGGATAACTGAGCATTTACTTATTATTATACAATTCTCCATTTTGAGCATGAATGCCTAAAAAGAAGTGTTTTTTTAATTTAAACGATTTCCTCCGCAGAAGAAAGCTATAAAATTTATAATTCATTTGATATCAACAACATCACATTTTGTATCATAAATATTAGGTATAGTAAAAATAAGCTAATTATTTTTCCAACAGACGGCTTTACTAAATGCAAGATGCATTATATACATATAGGTGCGGTTGGGTTACGCTAGATGGCATTAGAAGGATAAGATAAAATACTCAGACAGTTTTGTGATTGCTTGGCTCAGTATTGCTTGAGCGCGCATCAAAAATTGACACTAGCATTGATAAAGTACGCCATATTTTACAGTTTTTATTCGATTAAGGTGTAAACACAAAATTTGAATCGTGTTTATGGTCCTGATACCGTAACAGCCAATCATTTATGAGATTGACAGGAAATCGTCTACAATGAGCCGCTCCTCTGCCGCCAAACTCTTAATTCGTACTTGTATTTTCAACAACTGGATCGTCTGACGATAAGGACATACGCCAGGTGACACACGTCGATTGTAACTTGGTAGAAGCTTTGAGCGCTTGGTTGGGATGGTCTTATGCATTCAGTTTATAGTTTGGACCTGGCAAAATGTGTTTAATATGTTTTTGTATTTTTAATTCTTGCCTGTTTCATAATATTTCGCATTACAACGATTGACAAATTATGTATTTGGATTGTAAACCAAACTATAATAGACTATTTTTATATATATTTAAAGTTACACGTTGCAAAATGGTAAAATAGTTTTGCAAGATCATATGTAAACATTAACAAAAACATAAACCTGGAATTTAATTATCTGGTTATTGTGCTCAAAATGCAAAAAAATGTGTTCGTAAAGAATAATTCATTGTCCTAGAAGAATGGAAAGAACGCCGCTCGCTGCTACTTTAACGGCAACTAGACAAGAATCTTGAAATTTTTTTGGCAAATTTACCATTAGGTAAGAAACATGAATGCGGTAAATATTTTATTTAAAAAATCTATGAATATTACTTTGTTTTGGGTGGATTAGAGTGCAGCAATTAAAAAACATTTCAAGCCATCTTATGGAGTATAATCTTCAATCGCCATAAACGATTAGGGCTGCTTTCTTTCAATATTTGTATATTTATATTAAACATCAAACAAATTCAACTGTTTCTATAGTTTACACAAATCGTTTTTATGTATATCTAGATATTTTAACTTACTTCTATTTACATACTAGCTGACCCGGCAAACGTTGTTTTGCCTTCAAATAAATAACAGCGCCACATATAGGCTGGTATGTTTGTCACCTACCATTATTTGATTCAATGTTAATGTGGTAAAAAAAAATTAATTGCAAAAATCTCATCTCCAACGCCATCTATCACTTCAAATAAAACCTTTTAAACCTTCCGGAATACTCAATCAATAATTTAAGACCAAAATGAGCCAAATCGGCCCAACCGTTTTCGATCTTTAGCGAGACTAACGCACAGCAATTGATTTTTATATATATAGATGTAAAATATAAATTTTCTATGAAAAAAAAAATAATTTTTGGAACCGTTCCTTGATTTTTCTGAGACGTAGAGATGGCAATTCTGACTATGAGCAACAATTTTTTTTGGCTCATAGTTTTTCAAGTTGCACAATACTGTAGTTTTCTGTAATAGATAAACGCTTTCGATATGAAGTATTTTATATTGGCAGAATGACGATTTTAATCGGCAATAATTTCCTTCACTTCCATAAGAAAAAATAAAGCCTGCTGACTCACATCTTTCCAATAGAGAGTTTTTTGCAAATCTATGCACTCAAACGTCAAATGTTTTCTTAAAAGTAAGTATATTAGAAGTTTTGAAACAACTTTTCCCTTTCGTAGTCCCTAAATTAAAGTTTATAAACTCCCACTTTTGCAAAAGAAAGACAACGCTTTATTCCATTTAGACGCAAAATGAGATCCCTTACTATATTTCCGCTAACTGCTTACTACTTCCTATTGTTTTTATACTCGTACTCTCCACCATCAAATAGGGGGTTCACTAAGATTGTCACTCCGTTTGTAACAAATGTAAGTACAATGTATTGTACACATTTTTCATCATCGTAAAAATCTAAGTCGATCTAAAGTTGTCTGTCTCTCTACCTGTCTGTCGTGAGCACAATAGAGGCTGAAACGTTTGAGATAGTAGGTTGAAGTTTGCAAGAAAATGATTCATAGTAGTCATAGTAGTCGACTGTGAAATTGGATAAAAACAGATCAATAGGAAGAAACTTCTTTGTACAAGTAATGACCGAATCCTATCTAAAAACGTTGGGTAAATTCAGGATTTTTTTCTACAATCCTTCCACTTATTTGTTATAAACAAAATGTATGACGTTAGTTAGCATGAATTGTGAGGAGTCATCCAAATCAAATACTTCTTCAAGGAACTGCCTTTGAGAAATACTAAAAAAATCAAATTTTCGTTAAAAAAGACGGTTTAAATCAACGTATTATATGGAGGAGGTCGTTTTTGATACGCCCACTTGTGTGTCAATGAGAAGGCACTATAGATTGCATCTGTCGAAATCGGTTCAGTAGGAAAATCCTTACTCATAAAAAGACTATGGTGATTTTTCAATTATTTCTTTCAATATTTTTGTCATTACTTCGTTAACAAACAGCTGTACCCTGTGATAGGCGGCAAGTACGGAAAAGATTTAAGGCGTGCTTATTGAGAAGTACTAAAAACACGCAAAGGGCAAAGTTAATGTGTTGCATACGAGCAGAGAGCGTTTTTGACGTGAACACTGAATCAGTACTCTGGAAAAATTGATTCATCGGAAGAAAATCCCCGGTGCACAAACTAATGGCAACTTTGAAAATGTATCTTTTTACGTAATTTTTCTAAAATGTTTATTTTTTATTCGTCAATTAAAAGCAGTATTGATATATGCTGGAAGAAGTCATCCCCAATTTATACAAAATTTGGAGCAAATTGCCCTAATCAAGAAATTGATTGTAAAAAAACGTAAAAATAGGAATTTTCTACGGAATATTATGTGGGAGAAGGGGGCTTCTTTTAATCGTTCACTTATCTGTCAGTAAGTTGGTACAGTATCCACAACACTGGACAATCACTAACAGAAATAGAAAATCTGGCCTAGTAAGAAAATAAAAATTTGCCTATACAAGGACTAAATCCACTTAAGCTCATGCACTGTTTTACTATATTTTTCCTACCATATACGTTCCCAAAACCATCGGATTCAATTTGTATTACTCAATAATGCAAGAATTCCTATAAAAACTATGGCCTGAATCAACGATAAATTGTACGATTTATATGTGTGATTGCTATGTGAAAACATAAACCAGCACAATCTTTCGTTTTTCACTTATGCTCATCTCTAACTCAAAATCAAATCTACTATACTTTTTTTTTTTTTGTGGGTCATTTGTCCCACTAAATCAAATTTATTAAATACATTAAAATGTTGTAAAAAATTTAGTCTTTCCGAAGTGTATATTTTGACTATTCATTTGTGTAAGGGCTGGTACAAATTATGGGGCGTCCATTTTCAATACGGTGGGTTTTTATACTTTAAAAAAAACATACCAAAAATGTACCCAAATTTTGACTTAAATCGTGTATTCAAGAATATTTTATACTTAGCTTAGGTGACAAATCTGTATGGAGGTATGTCATAGCATAGACTGATGTCTCACTCTGACTACCAAAATATACGAGCCAACTTTTCTTGAAATTTGTTTATTATAGCGACAACCGCCGTTTTTTACAGTCAGCGACATTAAACCGAAAATAAATAAATCGTATAGTGTGAGCTGAACTCAATAAATTGATCATCCTACACTGGTTTATAGACAGATTGTTTGGACAAAGTGAATCCATTGGAAATCTTTTACATATTTAAACAATCCGAAAATGTTTTTGCATAGCCTTCTTAAAACTTATTTAATATTTCTATGTTTAATTGTTTTTGCGAATTTCCCAAATTTTCTTATATTCGAAGGGATTTCACTATACCTTAATAGTATCTTCGCCTAAGGAATGTTCGTTTGTAAAATGGATTTTTATTTACCATAATTGTGTTTGAGTACTCGTAGTCTATCAGCATCAAAAAGCGGAAGTAATAAATGATCGATTGGAATAGCTCTAAAACTAATTAATGGAACTTTTGTATAGAGATTTCTTTTCTAAAACCTCTATCAGTTGATATGATGAATGAACATTTTCTTACTGTGTTTGGAACTATTTGCTAAAGAAAACGAAACATTTTATACAACGAAATCGTTTTAGAACCCAGTTTTATGAGAGATTCTAGTGGGTTCTTTTGTTATTCTTACACTTCTTGAGGACTTAATTTGAGCTTTGGTGACAATATTGTGCTAATTATTTTCTTCAAGACATTTACATGAATCTTTTTTGTGTTTTTATTTGAAACTTATTACGTTTTTATTTATTTTGTAATTGATTAATATTATTATAAATTTACACATGGGCATTGACTTAGTTCTAATTAATTATAAAAACGATATTTATATATATTGAAACTCAGTTGACATGTTGTGTTGTCTTTAAATTAACAATTTTCTATAATACATCTTTTGTTTAATTGTTGTCTTTTTTTTTCTTCGTAGTTTTTGGCGTTTTCTTTACAGTTGCTTTCATCAGGTTTCAGTTTTACTTTGAATTATTCTGTAATTTACAATGAAATCTTGGTACGATGTTTTTTGTTTTTGGGAAAAATTATTTTATATTAATTAACTAACTACATAAATACAATCTATTTATGCTTGCTCTTGTTTTTTCTTACTAGTAACAATAAAAGTTTTTTTAATTTTTATTATAATTAATTTGTAACCTAAGAGTAACAATGACTAAACTTAGTTTATTTTGGCAAAAATCCTATTTAACACAAGTTTTAATTCAAATTTTATAATTAATTAATATTACTACCAGTATTGTAATAATTATATATTCGTACATACATATTTACACCAGCACAATGGGAGAGAAGTTGGATCAAGCGTGCATATCACGCAGCACTAAAACATTATTGAATCGTTTCAATTTTTTCCATTAAAAAAAAAAAAAATAAAACAATTCCTAATTTTTGTTGCTGTACTTTTCGATACGACAAAATCATCATGAGCATTGAAAAGTGTCTTGGAGGACATTTTATATACAGAAAAGCATATTGAACAACTTTTTTTTGATATTAAAAAGCGCATTGGTAAAGTTTTTCTCTGTAAGAAATCTATTACGAAAAATTTTTTTATATGGAAGGTGTCCGATATTATTTTATGTAAGAATGGTGTCTTCCAATATACGTTTTTATATAAAAACGCTGTAGTATGATAGGAAATGGATATAAACTAAATCCGCCACTGTTCCGAGAAGCTCTAGTCTATTAATCTTCAGAGGATATAGTAGAAATTGCGCTGGAAGAATATAATATTTTATTGAAGAATTTATTTGAGAAGAAGATTATCTTGGAAATATCTTCATATAGAAAGTTGAATTAGAACATAATTTGCATATACGAAAATATCCTGGAGGACACTTTTCATTTCACGTAGACGTGTGTCTTGGAAGACGTTAATCATTAAGGAAAGAGTATTAGAGGAGATTTTTCACATGGAAAATATGTGTTGGCAGACTATTTTATGTACGAATTTTGTCTTCAAATGGAACCGTAGTCTCTTCCAATACAATCGTACATTTAATTAATAAGAAGGTTAATGATCACGATGTAGATGAAAGAAGAATGTGTTTCTATATAGAAAAATGTATTCCGAGAAATTTTTAAAAAAGAAACTTACATGTAAAGTGTGTTCAATAATACAGTTTCATATGCAAATTGTCTTCCAAGGTACCTTCCTGATTGAAAAGGTCGCCGAAAGCACTTTTCTATTTCATTTAAATAAAGTTTTAAATCTATTATAAAATGTTTTTCTACGTGGAAAATCTCTTCTGATATATGTTTACATAGAGAAAATTTATTCCCTAAGATCTCCTACAAAACACCTTATTGTATGGAAATTGTATAATTTTCGCAACACTTTTTTGAAATGAATCTTCTTTCGAGCACATTTTTTATATTAAAACTGCCTCCAGGATACTTGAGGCAGAAAGTGTCTCGATGATATTTTAGAGCATGCGGAATATGATTTCCCAGTCGCGTTCAAGAGATTCTTTCAGTCGTCTATATGTCATCCAGTCAATTTTCTATACGACAAGTATCTTTCAAGGCAATTTCCTTTATGGAAAGTACTACTTTTTATAAGAAGTGTTTCCAAACACACTTCTCTCTATGAAAAAGGGTCTTCTAAGACACGTTTTTCTATGAAACGTGTGTTGTAATACATTTTTCTCTATGAAGCGTGGCTTCTAAGAAACTTTTCTCCATGAAATGTGCCTTCTAAGACACTTTTCTCTATGAAATATGTCTTATAAGACACTTTTCTCAATGAAATGTATCTTCTAAGACACTTTTCTCTACGAAAAGTGTCTTCTAAGACACTTTCCTCCACGAAATGTGTCTTCTAAGACACTTTTCTCTATGAAACGTGTCTTCCAAGATACTTTCCTCTATGAAACGCGTCTTTCAAGACACTTTTCTTTATGAAATGTGTCTTTTAAGACATTTTTCTCTGTGAAAAGTACCTTCTAAAACACTTTTCTCTATGAAACGTGTCTTCTACGATACTTTTTTCTTTGAACCACTTTTCTCTATGAAAAGTGTCTTCCAAGACGTTTCTCTCTATGCTAAAAGAATTCTTTCTATTAACAGTGTCATCTGCATGGAATTCAGCCAAGACTCTTTTTCTATACGAAACTTGTCTTCCAAGAGGAGTTTCTCTGTGAAAAAAAACTCAAATTTATTTAAGCAGTAGTGTTTTGGAAATTTTTGTTTCAGGTTTATAAAAAAAGGCACATTAAAAAAAGTGATAACGGCTCCTCGATACCAGGAATACGCTCGTACATTCAACAAAGTTTTCTTCAAATGCTACAAGTTCAACACGAACACCGCTCACGGTCCAATTCTCTCTCATTGTAATACGTTAAATAGTTTTTATTTTGGCAGTGCCTTCAACCATTCCACATTTCTTCTTTATAAACATTAACAATTCCCACCTGATTCTGAGCTAATTCTTTAGGTTATAATAAAAAAAACTCGAGAAATTTTCTATTTTGGAAAAATCGTTTATAGACACGCTCAGATACTACCTATTGATATATTGGTAAATAACTATTCGTTAGATTGAATTTAGTTTGAGTTTCCGTCTAATATAAATACAAAAAAATTTAGATTTCGATTATTTAAGTTGAATTTTTTGTTTTTTGTTTTTGTTTTCTTTGGTTTCCTGGTATTTGGTTTTGTTGGTAATGATATTGTTTTTTAATGTTAACATTCGATTTCCACTTTATGTTTATCGCCTATATAACTTTTTTGTTTTAGGTTTTCTTTGGAGTATTAATTATTGAAATTGATTGCTTTTTATCGAGACATTAAGAGACTCTCGAACGTCTCTTCGACGTTACCGATCAACCACACTTTTTTCATTGTGGTGGAGCGAGGGATAGGGTATGGCAAGAAGTTTTCAACTAGAATAGAGTCCATTAATGGAAAAACCTTAGCAACAATTTTAACATGGTGCACGAGTAGCCGGGATCCGTTGTATTGCCGCAACAACATTTGTGTGGCCGTACTCAGATGCGATGTTGTCAACTGTATTGCTGCGGACCATCACCTTTTTTCCGGCGATCCTCCATTTCCGTGTTGTGGTCCGTACCCGAACTGTAAGTACTCGTCGTCTGATGCCCTGAACTACAGCAACTGGTGCTCGAGCTAGAACTGGTGCTCTTGGGCACGGTTGCTGCCCTCGGTGAATGTCATCTGTTCTGATCGTTACCATCTTCATTCGATGATGTTGACGATGAGGATGTCGATGTGGGTAAAGTTGTTGGAGTTGTTGTGGTGGTGGCTGTAGTGGTTCCTCCATAGGGTGGAGATGTTGCTGTTGGGGAGTGTAGTTGCTCCTCCAATTGCTCCTCTAGGTTGATAGGTAAAATCGTTGGAGTTGTTGCTGTTGCCATTGTGGTTGTTGTTTTATTTTGTAGTGGATCAGTGCCAATCATCACGATTGCGACGGCTTCAGCTGGAACAACTGCTGGTGCTGTTGCCGTTGCCACTGTTATTGGCACCGGTATATCTGGCAGTGCTGTCATGGGTATATCTTCGGATTTTGGCGATTCTTCGGTCAATGTTTCCAGTATCACAATCTCATTGGCCTCATCGGGATTGTAATCGTAGAATACTTTCGATGTGTCACCCTGGATATTAACGTCGATGGGCTCTTCAATAGCCGGCGGTGTGACTGTCGTCGTTGCTGGCATCACTTGTGGCACTTCAAAGTCACTGGAGAAATCACCCCGTGGCGGTTCCTTAGGCGATTCAATCATGATTTGTACCATTGCGGGATGCATGGGATCCATAACTTGCAATTCATCAGAACCGGGAGTGATGCGTATCTGCGGTGGTTTAGGTTTCTCTGAAAAAAATGAAGATTATTTATAAGAAATAGGAAGTATTAAAGGAGGTGGAACTTTAAATAACTTTATGTGTTGTATATCTCCTATTTTTTAACTTCAGGACTGGCTTTAAAACTCTTATAATTAGAGCGACCATACTGGTGATGACAGGGCTTTAATAACAACTCGGTACTCAATTTTTTGCTTTTCTTAGGACCAATTATAATAAAGGGTGTCCCAACAAGAACACAAGATTTAAATTTTAAATAAAACAATTGAATTGTTTCTCTGGATGTATGACATGTGGCGCCGTCTTGTTCAAATCACATGCCCTCCACATTCATTTCCTCAATTCTAGGCACGAAAAAACTGATTATCATTTCACGATAACGAACACCATTGACGGTTTGCGCTTGACATGCCTCATATTCATAAAAAAAGGTTCAATGATTTCTTCAGCCCAAAATCCACACCATACAGTGACACGTTGAGGATGCATTTGCTTCTCGTGAATCACTCGAGGATTTTCCTCACCCCAAATGCGACAATTCTGCCTATTGATGAGGCCATCAAGATGAAAATGGACCTCATCACTGAACATGATTTAATCGGCAAAATCAGCATTTTCATGTTGTCTCTCTAATACCCAATTAACGAACTCCCTTCGCTGTCCATGGTCAGCTGGCTACAGTTCCTGAGTCCGGTGTCGAGCTCGGTGTCGAATTGAGATGGATGGAGTTTGAGCGACATCATCACGTACAGCTGCGACATTTTCGGTCGATCGACCTGGTCGAAAGCGCGTTGTTGTCTTTACATCACTAACAGACCCGGTTTTGGCAACTTCATCCATTAATCTCTTTACAATCGACTCTTTTGGAGCATTAGCATTGTGACCTCAAATTGATCGCAATTTGCGAACTTCAGCCGCAAAACTTTCACCATTTTGGTAAAATAATTTCACAATGAGAATGCGTTGTTCATTCGTATAGCGCTCCATTTTTACTAACCTTGCACCTTCTACTAGCAAACAATAACAATTATTCAAATGTCAAACAATGACACTTCAAATGGCGCCAAATTTAAATCTTGCGCTCTTGCTTGGACACCCTTTATAACTTCTCTTACTAATTTAAATAAATCAAAAACGTTATCGAAAAATCAAATCCAAAATTAGTGACACGATAAAATTGAGAGTTGTCCATTACAGAAATATTAGTCAGCTGAGCTGGTTTACATTTACCTCCATTCAATGACCTTTTACCGAAATTTATCTCATCTGACTTTAAACCTGCCAAAACCCCATCAACGTCTACTTATATTCATCCCATGTTCAATCCCACATACAGCCACCCTATCATTATTTCAGCGGCATTCACCTCGATGAGTCTGACGAACACATCGACCGACAAACTGTGACGTTAGGAATAGTCTTCAAACTGGACCATTGAGCGAGTCTAAAAATAGATTGCGTGTGAGCTTACTTAATCTGAGAAGCTCTTCCATGTCTCATTCACGAGATGCAAAGGAATTTGTTTTTGTTTTATTTTGATATTCTTTCGACTATGATACCCTAACAATTTAAGTTTTGGAAAATTGCATTCTCTTTAACGTATAAGTGGATATGGGATGGTCTGCCCTTACCAGATTAATGCTAACATTGATGATGTCTTCAAACATTGTAAGAACCATGATTTGAGGAAATACATCACCAGGATCCGTACTCTTTGCAGAGAAAGTACCTCTATTCGATAGGCGGACCTCGTTGACAGAGGTTGATATTACCGCCATACAGGAAATGCTATGAACAGTTCCAGGCTACTCTCTATATAAAAACTGTGATACCTACCACAGCTGAAATGCAGATAGACAAGAATTCGGATTTGGATCCATAGTTGACAAAATAATGTAATAGATTCCATGCAGTTTAGTCTTTTAAGCGACCAAAAAGTGACAATCCACAGAAAGGCCAAATTTTACTTTCATAGTTTAAGATGATGTGACCGATCGTCGTGCGATGGTTAGTATACTCAACTATTGTTCGCATGATCGCGGGTTTAATCCCACATGCAGCCACCTATCATTTTTTGAGAAGCAACCATCTCGATGATAATAAACATTTTGAGTAGTCGAGTAATCGACAAGTCCAGTAAATGAATCTCAAACTGTGGCATTGGAAATGGTCGTATAAGATTGATCTGGGAGATTTTAATGAAAAAATAGGATGAGATTATTACTTTCCTAGACCAATAGTTGTAAAATGCCGCTTATGTAAGAAAACTTCCGATAGTGAATTCAGACTTGTTAGTTTCCCCACGGTAAGAGAATGATGTAAGAAGAAGATAAAAGCAGCAGCAACTATTGCAAAAACATCGGAAGCGCAGAGATGTAAACATTTGTAAGAAAGTTATAAGTTAATGTAAATTTGGAAATATTAAGCATAATATAGTCCTCGAAATATAATAATGAAAATCGTAACCTTAACATTTAGCATGAGGAAAACACTAATACTAATTGGTAGTCCTGGAAGACAAAACAAAATACAGTGAAATAATGTCAATTATCGAAGTGTCGTAGACGGACCATCTCCGAGTCCAGGCAAGGTCAGAATAGCAATATAGCAGCTTAAGGACAACAAATCAGTTGTGGCCGAATATTTTAAATCTCGTAGCAGTGGAGACATTCGTCAGCTCCTGAACACGATTTGGTTAAACGAAAGTAGCCCCAATGCCTTTGAACGGGCGGTAAATGTATGTTTGCCGATTATCTCAATCTTATGTTTATCCCAATCAAAGTCCTTTCAAAGTCTTTACGTGAAAAGCCAAAACCTATTTTATCCGACATAGTTGCACCTTATCGGTGTGACGTCAGCAATAGCGAATAGTCCCAGAATCAATTAATAAGCGATTCGGCAAAAGTCATAAAAATCATAAAATCATGGTTTTATGCCAGTTTGCCATTCCCTTGATGCTGATAAGTCTTTGCAGGATGGCCCGGACCGATACGAAGTGTTTAATAAATATATGAAAGTAGCATATTTGATACTCTTTAAATGATTATGGATCTACTCACCCGTGGATGGTGAAACTTGGGCACCCTCTTCATCCTCCTCCTTGTATTCCTCACTTTCGCGATGCACCAAAACATGGACCAACGTTGAATTCTCCGGCCTCAAGCCCACGGGCGCTGAACTTTGTTCCGGTGATGGTTTCGTTACGATCACTTCGGGCGTGGGACCTTCAGCTGTAATAGAAATCGAATACAAATTCCCCCGACAAGGCAGAGGAAAGGTAAATCGAGAAGAGAGATAGGAGAATGATTAGCAAATCTTTGGAACCAGGGTCGTAATAACAACAACACACATACAGACAAAAGCATTTTTGTTAACTCTTAAAGCGCTTTGTGCTGACAAACCTCTTTCTAGGGGTGGTTTTTTGCGTATGAAACTCGTAGCACGTTTCCGTGTGGGCGTGGCTACCGTTTGTTGGAGATTGCTTAGTTTGTTATCCAAAGAGGCGATAGTGGTGTTGTCGGCTATGGTGGTAGCGAGGGATGTGGTGGAGGAGATAGCGGCTGTTGTGGGCGAAACGCCTAAATTAGTGTCGATATTATTGAGAGAAAGTAAAACCACAGGTGGTGTTGGTTGTTGATTGGAATCGGGCGGAATCGGGGTGTTGGATTTTTAGGCAACAACAAACATCCATAAAAGAAACACAACAACAAATAAGGGGAATAGAATTTGGATTTGAGAAAACGTTAATCATCGAATATGATAGATACGAAGTAGAGTAGAGTAAAGCTTAAACTAGAGATAGAGGCAATTTGGAAAAGAAGAAATTTACAAGTTCACAATGGGAAATATACAAGCAGGATTTAGTGTGAGTGAGTGGGTAACTGAACAAGTGAGTGGGTCATGTGTACATTTGCACTCAAGGCTCCTTTGAGGGAAAACTGCGTATAATGATGTGGATATGATATGGTAAGGCGGGGACAACTACGAAAATGCCAGTGCATCGGTGAAGGAATAGTGGCAGATGTATGATATTTATAGTAGGTGAGAGATGTTAGTAGCAAATGCGGCCTATACACTGGGTGATGATGTATAAGGCGATGTTGTTTGGTTGGTACATAAAAAAAATTAATACGTTTGTTTTTTTTTTTTTTTGTTATGCTTGGATTGAAATAATTACTTTTTCTATGCACTGATGGTGAAGTTAAACTATCATCAACCGCATCCTGATGGCGCAAAAAGAAATTATAAAAACTTCGTCGTCGATTGGCTCTAGGCGCTTCCACAAATATGCTACCACTTGTCATTGACAACAACAACAAAAACATTTCATTTTTTATAGTGTTTGAATTTTAAATAGAACGAAAAATTGTAAATTAAAAAAGACACTGATAGAATTCATATTTTTGAAATGAAAATAAACAGTAATTTTTTGGTGGAATTAAAAAAAACTGTAATCAATTGCAATTTTTTGACGAAAATCTTAATAAATTATTTCAATAAATTAAAAAAGATAACATTTAAACACTTTCAGTGAACGAATCGAAATAATAAAATCAAAATATATTTGGAACTATTTCAGGTAATATCCAATAGAAAAAATTCCCAATCAGATACAGTTCAATCAATGGATTTATAGAACATCAACATACCAATTAGGTGTAGGCCATGAAGGTTTAAAGAAAACACAAATGGTCTATACTACTTTCCTTCATAAGAAGAGAGATAGAAGAAATGTCAAAGACAGTGGACCTGTGCATTTTGTTAACTGGTTGGGAAAAAACGGCAACTTTTCTGCGGATTTTACGAGAGAGCTTCGAAAGCGTTCTGTTATTTTAATTTTATTTCAATAACAGAAAATGTAATATTTGATTTAATAGTTAAAAGTCATTTCTCCTACCCCCACCGTAAAATTTATACCGGTCATGTAACAACAATACTTGTTTAAAGATCATCATCATGATGTAATAATAAAGACCCCGTTGGCAAAACTAGAGAAAATAACAGCAACTGTTATGGTGCTCCTATAAGTATACTTTGTAATTCCCAGCACGAGCACATATAGCAATGAAAGCAAGAAACCTCTTCGAATATCCAATAAAACTGGTTATTTCAGAGGTTAAAAGAGCTGAGCGACATCTGTGAATAAAAAAAACTAATCAATTATGAAACACGTTCTTTGGAGGCAAAGGCACAACTTAGATTCCCGACTAAGGCTAATGATTTTTCTAATTTTTTTTAATAACAATAAATTAAAATCCTCGTTGAGAAAGGTCGTATCAAATTAAGATTAATTTCTAATGACCTCATTATGTAATTCTCATTGGTTTTGTAACAAAATCAAAATCAACTTTTGATTTTAATGAAAGTGGACTCGATTGTTCGCGGGAATGGGGAAAGTTCAAAGTTGGGCCCTCTGATTGTTATTCACTTGAGAGTAACCAGATTCGTCTGCAGAATTTCCCAAGCAGCTTACGACTTTCGACATTCGGGCAAGTATTCCCTGGTAATGCAATCAGACATCCGTTTGACGGTAGCTAAAGTGAGAAGGTGACTAGTTGAGAAACCTGTTAGATAACTTCTGGCTTAATACTAGGATCGGATGTAGTGGCCTGATAATCCGCTCATATTAAATTTAAATTATCATGGAAATACCGAAAAAATAATAAAACGTAACCCCCTAAATGTTGACGACCCCCGCAAACATTATAAGGACCATGATTTAAGGATATGTACCTGGAATGTCCGCACTCTTTACAGAGAAAATGCCTCTATTCGACTAGCGAATGTCCTAGATGAATATAAGGTTGACATTACCCCAATCATTTATTGTGGGAAAGAGACTAAGCCACCTTGTCTCGCGGTTTTACCCTATAATTGACTGCATAGCCACTATCCGCATCAAAGCGAAATATCTGTGCACATGCCCGGACGGAAGAGAAAGACGAGGAGACCAAAGACACATTTCATGAGTGCCTAGAAGAAGCGTATGTCCACTGCCCTGGCCACGACATTGAAATTGTTCTGGGAGATTTTAGTGCCAAAATAGGAAGAAATGTTCTTGATACAACAGTCGGAAAATTCAGTATACATGGTAACACCTCCGGAAACGGTTTCAGACTGGTTTCGGTCGCTGCGGCAAGTAATATGGTAGTAAGTGGAACCAGATTTCCGCATAAATACATCCCCAAGGCAACGTGGCTATCTCCTGATCATAACACGAAGAATCAGATCGATCATGTGGTAATAGTGTCATGGACGTGCATGTGATCTGTGGTGCTAATATTGACTCAGATCACCACCTGGTTGCAGCTAAGGTACGCACGAGATTGAGCAGAATGAAAAATGTTCGTAACCAGGCACAAAGGAAGCTCGACTCACAACTACTACAACTAAACGCCTCTGATCCTGATGTTCCTGACGCACAGTGGCAACATATTGCGCATTCTATGACAACTGCTTCAAAAACCATACTCGGGTATGTGAAACTGCGCTCAGACAGGCAGTGTCTGAGGAAAAGGATGCTGCATACAGGGCAACGTTGCGGCCAATTGTAACGCGTGCAGTTACGGAACGCTACAAGGAGAAGAGAAGAGAGGCGCACCAACTCTTTAGGCGGAAAAGGCGGTTGCGGAAAGAGCGTGAAAGTGAAGAAATAGAAAGGTATAGGGATAGAGGTGAAGCCCGAAAATTTTACCAAAAGATAAGAAGTACAGGGTATGGAACAATACTCTCCTCCTGTAAGGATAGCGAGGGAAATCTATTCACATATACACAGAATGTGCTGCATCTATGGAAAGAACATTTTTATAAGCTCTTAGTTCCGGATGGCAGTAAGAGGGAGGAAATCACCCCAATTATCGACGACGGCATAAATTGCGAGCTCCGAGCCAAATAGAGATCAGAACAGCAGTATTGCGGCTTAAGAACAACAAAGCTGCGGGTGCTGATGGCCTGCCAGCACTGTTGTTTAAAACTGGTGGCGATGAACTGATAAACAGCCTGCATTAGCTCCTAAATACGGTTTGGCTCGATGAAAACTTGCCCGATGAGTGAAATTTGAGTGTACTGTGTCCTGTGTTTAAAAGAGGCAATCCAAGTGTTTGTAAAAACTATCGGGGTATCAGTTTTTTATCTATTGGTTATAAGGTCCTGTCGAGTGTGATATGTGAAAGACTAACTGACCTGATTGGACCTTATCTGTGTGGTTTCAGACCTGGTAAATGAACAACTGACCAGATATTCGCACTACGGCAAATTCCAGAGAAGACAGAAGAAAAACAGACCGAGACGTACCATTTTTTCGACGATTATAAAGCTGCCTTCGATACGGCAAGCTAGGCCAGCCTTTTTACACCAAGCGAGGATTAGGCAGGACGACAGTCTATCGTGCGATCTCTTCAACATACTATTGGAGATGATTATGAGAAAAGCTGCAGTTAACACGACTGGTACCATCCCATATATTACTCGCATATGCAGATGACAAAGACATTATTGGGCGAAAACTGCGAGATGTTACTGCAGCTTTCTCAAGCATCGAGAAGGAAGCAGCGAGAATGGGTCTGGTAGTAAACGAAGACAAAACAAAGTCATTGGTTTCAACGAATAAGGAGCCTACTCATTTGGGACGTTGTGTGAACGTTGACGACTATAATTTTGAAGTGGTAGAAGAATTTATCTACCTCGGTTCCCCTGTAAACAAAACTAATTATGTCAGCATGGAGATAAAGAAAATACTCCGGAAAATATATGGACCCATCATCGTTAACGGAGAGTATCGGCGTCGCATGAACAGCGAGCTGCATGAGCTATATGCCGACATCGACGTGGTCAAACGCATTAATATACAGCGATTGCGTTGGCTGGGTCATGTTGTGCGGATGGACCCAAATGCTCCAGCACGGAAAGTTTTCCACAACGAACTCGATAGTCGACGTAGAAGAGGGTGACCGAAACTCCGTCGGAAGGACCAGGCTTCTGAAATACTGTCGAAGCTTGGTGTGACGAATTGGAGGAGAAGCGCAGAAGATCCAAGTGCTTGGAATTATTTTCTACGGCCGGCGTATAATAGATAAGGATGTCTATTTCAGTCACCACCTAAGAAGAAGAAGACTCGATTGTTTACTTCATAAGTTTTTGTAGTTATGATTCATAATCTACAGTCTGTCAATGTTGTAAATCTCAAAAACTTAACTAAATGTGCATCTTTTTACAATATCTTTTAATTGTCTAGTCTATTAGGAGCTCCCCATTTATAGTACTCGTATGTGCAACCAATGTAGGTTTTTTTTGGCAATTATGCCAAATAGCCATGAGGAAACGCAAATTTATGAGGAAAACCAATCCTCCATTCGCTTTGTTGATTGGTTTAATGGAACTTTTGGCAGATTCCTGGGTATTCACGACATATTCCAAAGTCGAACATATTTGATTAGCATAGGCATTTTGTCAGGTAAAGACTTACGATTGAGACATTCATGCAAATTATTTAATTATCGATGTACATAGACGTCTTTGAGACGTGTTTTTCGCGCGCTTCAACCATGCTATAGACACGACGTTTGGGCGCTTCTAGCCTAAATTTTGTGTAATTACGTGAAGTCACTCGTCAATCTGACAAACCAGCGCCAATTGCAGCCTTGCAAAACATCATCTCACATGTTATTAGAGGGATACCAGCCGTTATGCTGCAAACAAATAGTTCAAAATTGGGCTTCTCGTATAGGTCGCTTACAAAGTAGTCGAAATTTACATGAATTAATTTTCAACAATTTTTTTTAATTTTTTAAAATTTTTGTTTTTCAAAAATAAAAATTAAGCGCCTAACTAATTCCTCAAAGTGTATGTATTGTCAGAGGAGTAGGCGCTTAGTGTTATCAACTTCACGCTGCTTAGCGCCCAAACGACTAATGACAGCTCGCTCCTTTTTTGACAAGCGTCAGTCTATTATGTTACTTTTGAGCCTACGGAAGCATATCGTTTTATGTCGTGGTTAAAAAAAATTATCGACATGAAATTCAAATGCAACAGTGTCACTGCTTTGCTTTTGGTTGGAAAATTGCAACCAATCATTGGTAATGAGTTACAATATTTACATTTGAACAAGACGTTTACGTATCGGACCATTACACGTTTCAAAGATACCAGTAGCAGCAAAAAACGTAGTGATGAATTTTTAAAAACAGCAACCTCAGTAGAAAATAAGACGAAACCCAGAATTCAAAGTAATCCACGCGGATTAATGTGGCTCCTCGTAGCATAGGGTACGTATTAAAAAATAAACTATGACTGAAACCCCACAAAATACAATAAATTCAAGATTTAACAAATGCACAAAAGACAGTTGGCTTAGTAAGATCAAAGCTATTAGTAGCAGCGCCTGCATCAGTGATGATTTGAGACATTGGACGCTCACCATATATTTTCTTTGAACAGAGGGTAAAGGTAAAGCAACAAATCCAGCGTGAAAAGATTTTGAATGACACTTTGTTACCTTGGGCATGTAAACAATTCGGTAGAAATCATTTTACGTTTCAACACGACCCGGCACTATACCAACGTTTTTTGCAAGGAAAAGAAAAAAAGCTTTAAGCTTTGTTCACAACAATGGCCACCATATTCTCCAGATTTAATACCATCACGCTGTATTCGGGCAGCGTGCGAATGCTTCTCAGACAGATTCGATGCCATTAATCGCGCTAAAGGAGGCTTCATCGGCAACACCTGGAGCGCCTACATCTGTATACACATTTTACGTTACTAAAGAATACTCGCTTTGCAGACTAAAAAAACTAGACCAATGGTTCCAATAATGTGATTTTACTTTTCACCTCTTTAAATTTGTTTAATGTAATCCGCGCTTGTTTCTACGATTGTTTTAAGTCAGTAAAGCCATTTTTCAGAAGAGCATTCAATAGTCTCTTTGCTGTTTTCTAGTTTCACCATTGACTGACTATTCTTTCCCCGCTGATTAACTATTATCAAAGCCATGAATTGGTAATAGGCCATATTGACGTCCCTCTTCTAGTACATTTCTCACTAATATAAATAAAATAGTTTCCCTAAAATTTCTAATAAGCAGACTGCAATAATCTAAATTTTTGTTCAATGCATTGCTTTAAAATAGTAAAATTTGAAACAATTTAAACGGTTCAAATGAACGATTTAACACAGATATACTTTCAGCCAATTGCTCTATACTGCGTTGATTCGCCCCTTCTGGTACTTGACATAAAAAATTTACTGACCGTTTTCGTTCAGGATTCTTCATGAACGTTTAGTTTCCTTTCGGTTTTGATATTGTGAGTTCATTTAAAATACCTTTATAGGTTTGTTTCTGACTCATATTCGGAACAACAACTCTCTTCATACATTGATTCGTTTTTTATCTGAAACGATATTAGAACTCTACATTGATTCGATTTTTTCTATTATAACGTAATGAAATAAATAATTTGATTCGAGAACCAGAGGCAAAGGCCTGGCATCAAACGGCGAAAGGTAAAAATTGTTCAAATAATTTATTTTGTGAAAAATTCTAAAATTTTCTTAGAAATTTTAACAACTACTTAAACATTTTGCCCGTTATTATGAATTGAAAAATTTCTAAAGAAATAAACTCAATCAGAATCAAAATTGTTCCTAATTTCGTTTCGGTTGTATGAACCAAAATCAAAATTGTTTTTAGAATTTCGTTTCGGATTTATGAAACGGAGGCAAAATTCACTACGGATTACAATTTTGATGAGGTTGTTGGAATCAGAATAAAAATTTTGAATATTTTTGAATTAGATTCCAAAAACTGAAACAATTCAGAACCAATTTCGGATTTCGTTTTGGTGACAGTTCCGCATAATTTACCTAATTTAATCCGCATTTTTTTTAGGTATACTTCATTCAATTACAAATTTGGTGCATTGTAGCGTCGTTCAATGCTTGGCAAATCGCAAGCTTTTTGACATTTTTTGAGTATAGTGAAAGTTAATTAATTAGAGATACCGCTTTACTATCTCTTACGGCATAACTCAGTGACTTTGTTGGTCCGCCAGGTAATCGTCTATCACCTTTTTCCCCAGATGTAGTGCTTTGCGACTTCTGATTATTACAAAAATTGAAAATTAAATAGGAAAAAAACATTTAATAACAAAAAGAGTGGTAAAATTGCAACCTTGAAGACTGATTTGAAATTTGGCTTTACCGATTTGAAAGCTGTATTTATAGGTATATAAACTACGATTACGATAAAAAAAAACAAAGTGTTCAGTGTAAAAGTATATAATTGAAAATTGTTTGCTATAGATTTTTTCTAGCTTATTAAAGGAACTTTTGTAAGTCTCCTGTCTCCCATAAGCAATGGGAATATAATCATATTATTTTCTTCTTTTCTTAGACCAGTTAAAATAGATTCCAAATATATTTTAAGGATTTCAAGAGAAAAAAGACTAAAAATTTTTGCACAATGTAAACTTACAATATCCGCCACTTCATTAACTCACCACACTTCGGCAAATGCCAACAATTTATCTAACGTATAAATATCTCGTTGTTAAGGTTTTCGCGCTTAACAATATTCAAAATGAATTTTCCGATAGTTAAAATCTACGAAAATTCATTTTGAAGATCGTTAAGAAGGAAAACGCGTTGATTTCAACATTAACACCACAAAATCTCCATAGATATTCAACACTATTTTGAATCAAAGTTTAAAAAATGTAACGGAAAATATAGCAAACAATAGCTGAAACCTAAGATAAACTTGATTAAAAAATAAACATAAAAATTTCAGGTGTCGTTTATGCGATTCCATATGATATAGAACAGAAAATTGTATTTCCAAATGTCCTAAAATTTAAAACTATGATCGTGATATAGATGATGAAGAAAAGAATGATCAACAAAGAGTTTTATAGACTGAATATTGACTCTGTTCTTAACATATATATTTTGTTTTGTTGATAATGTCTTGAAGATAAAAATCACTACAGAAGCATAGTTTGTTTGTTTTACTTGTTTTTAAGAAATCTACTAGAAAAGTTTAAAAAATCAAAAAATATAAAACCATTACAATATACGATTCAGTTTCGCTTGTATACACAGAGAGAAATGTTTTGATTATTTGATATAAAAAGCATCGATTTTCTTTTTGGATGGTGGCCAATTACATTAAGACTGTTTGTTGTTGAAGGTGATTGATTGAAGGTTTCTTACAAAATGTTCATATCGAATTTGAAATTACCAATTGAGTATTTTTATTTTGTTTAAGTTGGCAGTGGTGGTCGGAAAGAATTCTAATTAATTAATAGATCAATACTGTTAATTTAATTACTGATTTTTGTTTTGTTTTTTTTTTTTTTGTTTCGATAGTGTGTTCAACTACGTGTTGTTAGAAAAGAAAACTTTTTTTTTATATATATTTTGTCTGAGTAGTGATGCCATTCTATGCTTTTAATTACCTCTTTTACAATCATTGAAATTTTCAAAAAAATTCAAATCATTTAGTTGTGAACCACTGCTCAGTATGCTGTTAACCATTTCGGACAGTAGGGACTCATAGGTCAAGGATAAACATGAGGATATTCTATAAATTGGACTAAATTTGTATGTTGATTTCAAAATAAATTAATAAGTAAAACGAAAAAAAACGAACAAGTATATAATTATGAAAATCCGTTATTGTAATTGCATACACGGTAAGTTATAGACTAAAAAAAGGTAAGATTAAGATTTCGTCAAAAATGGCAACGTTCGATAATGTAACCGAAATACAAAAACGAAATAAAATATATGAACTTAAAAGTGGCAAAAACACAAGAGCCAAAGAAAGTCGCATTAATCGTATAAATACCGCTTGCCCAGTTCTTCATTTTGTTGTTTAATATCTTTGACGACGTCATCGGCACCCGAAACTAGCATGAGTGGTAGATTCAACCAGGGTCCAGCGAGTTCACTGATATCCGAGGCATCGGAAGCACGAGAAGATTTTCGAGATGATGCTCGGCTAGAGCATTGAGTACCGCGGCGTGAAACCTACAGAGAGAAAAAGATTGAAATGAAATCAGCAGTTATTTATTAGTCGCATTTAAAGTACAAATCACTTTAACGCCACAATAATCACTTTAGCGCAGTAACCACAGTAAGCATAATAAAACCAATAAAAGCCTAAAAACATGAGTGGAATTTACAGCACTGACCAGTTAGTATTAGCTAAAGTAAGAAGGCGATTAGTAGTATAGTAATATAAATGCCATGCTAACATCGATGCGTCTCAGGTAAGTTGCTGACAACTGTTACCAAATAAATACCAGCCTAGGGACAGAGTTCCCGGCCGATCGAAATGGCGGCTGCGTGCCCAATTTTGTTCGGTCAGTGCCCACCGATTTAAATTTAAACCGGGGACAGCTGAATTTCGACGCAAGTATATTTAATTATATTCAACCGGAAACAATTTTGATATTACTACTAATACAATTAAACTAAAACAAAGCCCTCAAGTAAACCGTATGTAAATTTTAACTATTAGACGACACTAAGTAAATTTGCAGATTGTTAGTTGTTTTGCGCATATGATTTTGAGCTTATAATATTTGAATGTTCAAAGCGATTTTTTTACCACCGGTAATATTCAAACAAATTTGAAAAACAAAAAATTAATATTTGCGAACAATTTTTAAATTGTAGTATATACACTATCTTAAAATAATATTTTAATATTTTAAAATAATATTTCTCGATTAAATTATCTTCCACAAATTTGCATTTGTTTAGGAAATTCTTCACTTGAATGTTTACTTATTTCTAGAAATTTTCAAGAACAGTATATTTTTTATTATACTGATAATATTTTCCGCTGCATTTAAAAAAATTGCAATGCCATCTCAGTTTTTAAAAAATAATTCGAAAACATATTTGTATCAATATATCAAGATACTTTTCTCTGTGAAAAGTACTTATGAAGATACTTTTCTACATTAAAAGTGCCCACGAAGACAATTTTCCACACGAAAAGTAGTTATGAAGGCATATTTCAGTATAAAAAGTCCATATAACTACACTTTCGTTTATAAAAAGTTCCTCTGAAGGCATTTTTTTATATGAAAAGTTTCTATGAGTACAATATCCTATATATGAAGCATCTACGAAGACATACTTTGGATTGTTAAGTGCCTATAATAGGTCTCTTTCAAGGCACTTTTCTGTGTGCAAAGTGTGTACAAAAAGTATCTATAAAAAGTGCCCATAAAGACAATTTTCCAAAATATAAGCAAATAAGAAATCGCCAGTAAAAACGCAGCTATTTCTAGCCCATTTCAGACGATAAAATCGACGGCGTTAAGCTGGCCGCAAAAATAGGCTGCTTGCCTATTCCTTTTATGGTCGGTTGGAAACTCTGCCCAGCGGTCGTTGGCAACCTGAACATTATGATCGGGTGCCGTAGTTTAATAAGCTGCTCAAAGCAAGCATTTTATTTATTATATTTTTATTTATTGTAAACAAATAAAAAACAGCCGTAAACCTTTATCAGCCGAATATTAGTCGGAGATTGTAAAAGGGGTCCATCTCTTCTGATAACTCCCTCGCAAATTGTTCGATTTTCCGAAAATTTAATTATTTTTCCTTTAACTCCTTGTTCGGAAGCTGCAGAAATCTAAATTTATGCTCATTGCCTTGTTCTATAATCTTTGGCAAAATTATCCATCAACCACATCCCAAATTTTCTAAAGATCACTTTCATTTTTTTTGGAAAACAAGACAAGAAATTTGTTCAGTTGTAAATGGATAGACTGCAAAAAAAACTATTTTACAAAGCTCTGAATATCCCTTATTTAAAACGGCTTTTTAATAAGAGGAATTAAAATGATACCGATAAGGTAAAGGTGAATGTCTCTTCTCTTCTATAACGTTTAATGTCAGTTCTTCTACAATATGGATGTAGATAGGTCCGTACAGAAGCTTTGCTCGCTTAAAAGGCTAAATACGACAAAGTTGATTTTTGCCAATTTTCAAGTTTTTCTAATTTGAAATTACGGAGGAAAGAATGAATCTCGGAAAATCGGAATGAACTAGAACAGTATAGCAATGCACTGCATTTTCATTATCAGAATTTACTTTGATAAATGCTCAATGTGTACTAAATATCACAAAATTTGGTGGATTACTGCTTACTAAGAATGAAGAGTTGTGTGAGCCAATATAGCCCACTTACAATAACGGACCACGATCTGGGAAAATATCAGATCATGTCAATGTTAAAGAAATTTACTAAAGATTTATCATTATCGTGTCTATGACCCGTCAACCAGCCAGACAAACGGACGTCGCTCAATCGTCTTAAAAAATCATGAAACACACAAAGGGAAACTGGTACATTAAATACTTCCTTCTAGATGTTACATTTTCATCCATAAAAATGTAAAACTCAGAAGGGGGAAGTTTCATTTGTCTAAATGTGTTTCATGATATCCTGAATCTGCTGAGTTACGTTCACCTGTCTGGGTGGCTTTCAAACACTATACACTAGCTGTAAATCTTTATGAAACTTCTTAAAACTTTGCGCAGCTTAATTTTTTCGCCAGACTAAAGCCATCGATTGAAAATGGACCATATTGACACGGCTCTTTTGGATGCCGCCCCATTGACCAACTACTGTAGCAATGTTTGGAAAAATTTAGGAAAAGAAAACCTGCATTAAATTCAGTTGAATTTGCGACAAATTTCCGTCTTAGAATGACAACGGAATCCTTCACCGTCCATCCTAGCAATGGTCTTGAAACGCATCGTTCATAATTTTTGATATTTCGTCCAAAGCGGCATATTTTATTTGAGAAAACCAAAAAACGCTTACGAAATTTTATAAAGCAATTTAACAAGGAGGCCGGAATTAATAGAATTATATTATATAGTCCGTAGAATTTCAATTATCGTTTAATAAGAATATATGAATGCTGTATGAAGTGAATGGCATATTTTGACTAAATGAGAGTACATTAGCGACTGAAATAGCAGTAGCAATTAGCACAGGATATAGCAAATATCCGCATAAAATATGTACATCTCTCTCATTCGCGCAAAGATCCGATTTGCCCATAATTGCCTTACCTGTAGATGAAAGAAATTCAAGGACGATAACCTGGCTTGCCATCCGCCGGGACTTGAGGTCTGTGTGGCACTGTCGCCTGAGTTGGAACGCTCCTTTTCCTTCTTCCTTCTGTGAACAAACAAAAGACGCATGCAATCAATGGTAAAACATATTGGGGATGTGGAACGGTTTCATATGGATTGTGGGGTTGTGTGACGCGCATACCTTTGATAATCCCTCCATGCATTTTGTATGGTCTTGGCAGCCTTCTCTTGTCTCTTCCAAATCCGTGTTGAAGAAACAATTTCCAATTCTTTGCGAGTTGGGAATTGCTTCTTGAATTTAACATCCATTTGTTCTTGCAACTGTTTAAAGTTATCCGTTTCTTCAACATGACCCAAAACATGTTTGACCAAAGCATGTAAAATATCTAAACAGTGGATTTTATTACCCTTCGAGATGGGTAAGTTAAAAGAGACCAGTGCCACGGTATTAGGTTTGGGTATGCCCAATGGAGGATCCAAAGAAGCAATAAAGTCGGAAAGTTGTGCAAAGTGGATAAACTGTGTAGCATGGGGGTCGTATCTAGAGTTTCATGGTGAGAGGGGGGGAGGGGAATGCAAAGAGAAAGAAAGAGAGACAGAGAGTTGAGTGTTAGGATCGCAAGAAGAGCGCGTTGGTATGGATTTGGAGCCTTACTTAGACCATCTGATATAGAACATTTCCAAGTCATCCTCCACTATACCAATTTCTTCCTCTTGGTGCGCCTGATTGAAGTTTTCCAAAATAATGGCAATGTACATGTTAATGACTATCATGTAGCTGATTATAATGAAACTTGTGAAGTATGTGATGGCCAACAGGGGATGGCCGCAGTCCCCGTTGGCCTGTCTGTTAAAATGTGGATCACAGTCCGGCGGTTGTATCATCAGCGATTCCAGCACGTCGTTCCACCCGGCCGATGTCATGAGGCGAAACAACAGCTGCATGCTACGGCCAAATGTCTGGAAGTTTACCATGTCATCTAGAGCACCTTGTAGCTTAACATGTCCAAACAGGGACATGCCTAATATGGCGTATATAAATGTGATTAGACCCAATAAAGCTCCAATATTAAACAGGGCTGGCAGGGAGACTACCAATGCAAACAATAGTTTGCGTATGCCTTTTGCAGCTTTGATCAATCTCAATATACGGCCAATTCGAAATACTCTAACTACCCTCAGCAAAGTGGGACTAATGGGTAAGTCGATCATGATGTCTTCCATCAATATGCCAAAGATGGAGGCCAATACCAATAGAAAATCAAAGACATTCCATGGGACCGTAAAATAGTGATAACGCAGACCTATTATCTTTACAATGGCCTCTGTTGTATTTATTGTGTGTGGTTTGTGTTGTCGTGAATGGTGGTGGTCGTGTTTGTGGTGGTCGGGATGGTTGGGGTGGTCCAAGATTTTACGCCAGAAAAAAACAACAACGGAAACGGAAACAAAAGTTAAAATTGTATTTTACACAAATTACTCAGAGAGTGAGACGGTGTGTGGGGGCGTGGGGTCCCGCAAGTACTTACCTAAACCAAAGACGGTTGTAAAAAACGCATTACTGACTTCGAGGATAAAAAATACCGCATGCGGTTGATTGTAGTGCTCAATACCCATGGTTAACATATTCAAAAATATCAATACAAATATGGCTATTTCAAATCTGTACAGAGTTCAATTCGTCCGATACCAGGGGAGTTCGTGATATGGACATTAGATTGGATTTGGATTTCGGAGATGTTCGGGGATGTTCGGAGACGATTGATTTGGATTGGTGCATATTGATGTCGTTGTTGTTTCAATTGTTGTTGTTGTCATATATCAAGAGAGGGAGAGCGAGCGAACGATCGGTCGAGAGTGTTTTTTTTTTTGTGTTCGAATGTGTGTAATCCATGTTAAGAAAGTCACGTGGAGGGAAGGAAACATATAGAAATATATATATCAAATATTAATATCATATCTAAAGTATAAAATCAATGTACTTAAAAATAATAATAGAAGTATTAGTAATAAATGCTAGGGGGTGGTAGTTAAACATGGATTAGCAAGCTGGTGATGGTATGGAAGCTACCAAACACATAAGTAAAGTAATTGAACGTAAAGAAAACTTAAAATTGTGTATGAAAGGAAATGAACGACTGCATTTTTCCGCTGGCTTCGGAAGTGTTTGAACTTGGTAAGTTTTCTTCTGTTTCACGCTGCTGAAAATTAGTGAAAAATATGACATTTTTGGCGGTTCGTGTACTATGAAATATGTGTTCGCAGCTCAAGATTGAAATGTGTGATTTGTCGGAATCTACCGGCTCTAGACGGCATTTTATCGGAGTATTCTCATGTATATTTGGTGATTGAAATATAGATCTGAATCTCTGAAATTTTGTTTGTGATTTTATAGAATGTTGTATTATTCGCGTCGGATGCATTTTTTTCATGTACTTAATGTAGTGAAGTATTCATTTGTTTTCATATTTTGTATTGGGATCATATTGGTTGATATTCTATTGACATGATTACAATTCATTCCTACATACATGCATAACAACGTTTTACTAAGAACGATGAGTATTGTCTGAGTTTTCGGTAAAGTACGATAGATAAGAGCGAATAATTTTTAGACTAAATCACGAGTGTATCCTATGTTTATGAAAATTTATTACGTGAGCAATGTCGAAACATCTGTATCTAAAGATATCCGAAAGGTGTTTCCAAAAAACCCCATCTTGCGAAATTAAATCTCTTTTTTGGCGTTAGCGTGATTAGTACACACGACTATGCATATGATTGTGGGTTCGGGTCCCTACACAGGTTCACTTATCTCTTAGAGTAACTCAGTATGCAGACGAACACGTTGTGGTGGTCAAGTGGTCGAAGAGTCTAACAACCGATATTCGGAATCGTCAGAAAACAGGATTCGAAGAAAAGAATGCGTGTAAGCTCGCTTAAGGTGAGAAACTCTCCTATGTTCTATTTATGAGATGGAAGGCAATTTAATTTTGCGAATAGGATGATTTTGTTTCTTAAATTATTTAAGAACATTTTCATGTATTGAAAATGGACGGGAACAAAGTGTTCTACCGAGTCGAACTTATAAACTTACTACGGTTCCAAAATGTAAGACCCGATTTCAATTTAGATCTCAGAAGTATTTTTTATTCAAACTCAAAGTGGCTTTGCGACGGACATCTGTATCAAATTTTACATCATAAATGTCATTAATGTTTGTGCTACGCTGGGTTTTTTCTGCTTCAAAACGTGATTTGTGTTTACTTGCAGTAAACATATTTACGAAATAGAATTTCTACACCGAAAACGTTTATAACGGAATACGGGTATCCGGGACGACCATCATCTTCTATTTATGAAAGTCACACGCAACAAATCCGAGTTTTAGTACTTAAAAACCAACCAACTGATATTGTGGGCATTTCAAACAAATCAGTCAACTCCATGATTTTGCGCCACAGTCGTATCAAATATAGATAAGTACAAAAAACGCTACATTTTCCTATTTTACATTGCATCGGTTCTTCACGAGTTTTTCGCCAAAAATTCAATTAATATTGCTCCACACCCGTCGTATTCATCTGAATTTTTTTCCGAGTAACACCTGACTACTTCTGAAACTCCGGATACATAGTTGTGAATCGATTAAAGCGATTCAATGCGAGTCGCAGTGCTCTCTGAAGGCCATATCGGAAAGCGACTATTTGCTACACTTTGAGTATTGGAAAAAATTGACGCCACAAGTGTGTAATCTGAATTTAATTGAAACCAAATTAAACGAATAAATAAACATTTTTTTAAAAAAATAAAAACATTTTTTGAAAAAAAGTAAAAGCTGATCTTAATTGCTGCACACAGTGGTATTTAATTTGCGTTATAGCTTAAGATAGAGATATACGAGTATATAAAATCCCCTACCATTCAGTTCATTCAATATTCTGAATACCTTCGTTATCTTGACAAATCATTCAATTAGCTATCTATTAAGGTTTATTTTAACCTCATTAATTTAGAACTGTGTAATTAAAGTTCCAAAATAACTGCGTTGATTTACTTAACAAGTTTTGTATTAGCTTTTGTGACAAACTCTATACAAAAAAATAAATCATAAATATAATCAGATATTTGTAGTTAAAATCGAATTAATTATATTTAACCGGTTTTGCAAATTTCCATCAAAATCTTTTGTTCATTAGAAAAGTGTGTACATGTTTTCGCTTAAAAGATGCTAAGTTCAGAATCGTATTATTCACTAGGATGTGGATGTATTGGAATGTTTATGGGAATGCGGAAAAGTCGTGCTCATTGTTTTGTGCTTTGCGATAGTAATATACTTTTGCCGTTCAAATGACTTTAACGGAATAAAACTCACTATTGATCTGTACAATGCCAGCAAGCATAATTCACAGTATTTAGGTTTTCACAACTGGTGTAACGCACATGTCCTATCCAGAAATTGAAATACCGTGGAAGTCCGGGTTGACTGCTTTCATGTAGCCTGGTACCTAACGAAAGTCACGTAAAGAATTCACCTCTCATTCTTCTTTGAATGAAATATTAATTACATGGGCCATACATTAAAATAATTCATAAATTTGTTGAAAATTGCGAGCTATTTTTGACGCCACAAATGAAGCTCATTTGTTCATTTCAGGGCAGAGATTTTAGTCAGACTATATGATATCTGCACTGGTCTATAAGTTAAAATCTGTTACAGATTGTTTGAGTAAAAGCAGTCATCAACTAAGGTATTTATATTTTTATATAGAAAATCGAATATATCCATTTGTATATATTGGATATCTGTATCTTTGTTCCGAATAAACCTCTAAACTACTGGAGCGATTGCCACCCAATTTTCATATTATATTTAGAATGATAGACTGTAGGCGTACGTCTTGATTGGAGGGAACACATACTTTTGAAAAACCATATCTAATGAACGATTAGAGGTATAAAGATGCAATTTGGTACATATGCTGTTGGCACAAACAAAAGTATATTCGAGTAAAAAGCGCACAGTGTCACCTTCGTCTTTAATATCCGCTATAGCGACCAAATTTAATTATACTCGTATGTTACTATCAATCACCAAAACATTGTCATAAGATGTATTAGGGCAAGATTGGAAAAGGGACGTGACACCAATCACACTACATAACACTTTGAACAACAATATATCATGAGCTATAAGAGACATATACAAGGTGCCGCACGAATCGTGCTACGGTGTAACAGTAACTGTCAAGAGTAAATGTCAATTTACAGATGTTGAAGAAGGTTTTTTACCCAGAACTGCGCCGGCGATGTGTCCGTTTCAACAGCGTTTGGTTCCAGCAATATGGAGCACCTTCACACAAAGCCAGAGCGATTATGGCAGAGCTCCAACGAAAATTCCCCCACAAATTAGTATCAAGAAGCTCTACTATCAGCTGGCCCCCAAGGTCACCTGACCTGACTGCAACAGACTATTTTTAATTGGGTTATGTCAAGCAAGAGGTATACAAAACGAAACCAAGGAATTTGACTGAATTAAATCAGAACATTAAAACAATAATTTAGGCTATCCCGGCTTCAACCCTTCAGGCCGCAATGAATAATTTTCTGAGTGAATGAACATGGGGTTCATTTGCGATCTATAATCGTCGAAACCAACTAGTTAAATGAAATAAAATTGAATTTTCTTTACAATAAAATGAAATAAATGAATTACATTGATTAAAAAAAGAAGTTATTGGAATTTTTTATTGTATATAAGATTTAGCACATATACTACTGCTGTAGCCTAGTATATGGTATGGAGCTGATTTGGTATATATCCTAATTAAAAGAGAAAAAAAAAACGCTGTAGCGGAGCGATTGGCGTCAATATGTAAGAGCATCCCATCAAAAGGAGAGCGCATAAAAGAGAGTAAAAACGATTTTCTTGAAGGAAAAGTGGTTCGAATTTGCAATGAAACCAATGAATTTAGCATTAGATTGCAATAAAGGACACAAAAGTGATTTAACAGTGAAAATGTGATAAACTGAACCCACTTCCCAACATGTATTTGGCATCCATTTGGAATCTTTAAAGCAATTTTGCACCTAATTGAAAAATATTTATATTTTTAGAAACTGTGAAATATACACTTTTTGAGGAAGTATTTGATATTATGATAAGATTGAATTGAGTAAGCAACAAAGAGAATAAAATGGTCATATCTGACAAACTAAACTACAGTATGAATATGAAATTTGTTACATTTGGTACTTGTGAGAAATAGCTCCCAGGAAAAATGGACAGTGCTGCGTCTCTTCAAATTCTATACTATTATAAAATCCAGTTCTAGACCAATATTATAATAGATTGAGGTTTTCATAAGCTATATTAGGTTATTGTTTAAAGTCGAGATCGGGCACCGCCCTTGGATCGCGATGATGTACTATCAACTATTAGAGTTATAAAGATGAGCTTTGTTCCACACACTACTGCCGTAGACAGATGTGCTCGTACACGCTAGGAAAAACGATATCGAGGCCATAGCAATGGACCGAATTTCATAACGTTTTAATAATCGACGCAATAGGATTATATTGGGAAGCTATATTGAGCAAAGGTTCGTCACACTTCCCATTCAATTCAAGTTATTTTACATACATACGATCTTTTATACTAGTACGATACGATCATGGCAAATGTTTTTCATACCATCCTAGTGGTGGCATTGCAGTGCTCGCTGGTCGACTAATTATCAAAATTTCGAAAATTTAATATCCGCTCTTATATATCGCACTTAACAAGGTAGGTAGTTTTCAAACATCCTTTACTGATGATCAAAGAAAAAATTATCGGAATGAAAATGTTCACTACAACAATTATAACAACATTACACTACACAACAATAATATGGTTAACTTGAATTTCTTGAAAAATTAGACAGTTCTAGAGCGACCAAGAGATATACGATTATGTTAGACATACAGACATATAGATAAAGGCAGTCAACGAGGCAAAGAGATAGACAGACAGTGAGAGAGAGACAGAGAGCGGGAAAGGCACAGATATAGAGAGAGGGAGAGACAATGATAAAGATCGGACGGTATTGCTGGTTTGTGGGTGGTGATGGTGGGGGTGGAGGGTGGTTGGAGAAAGAGGTAAGTGTAATAAAATCATCATCTGTTAAACTTTTCATTTACGATGCTTTAGACTTTATAGTTTAACAGCGGCGAGAAGCTATAAAGTTGAAAACACCCTCTACAATATAAACTAGAAATGTGTTTCACAAAAAGACCATCATTTCAAGAGCAAGTGAGAGAGAGAGAGAGAGAGAGGGATACAGATAGAGAAGACAAGTGTTCAAATAATTTCAAATCACCAAATCATTTGCAAAACGCTTAACGAAAACGTTTCTCTCAGTATCATTTCAATATCATACACTACAAACTATGGCCGTTTCATTTTGTACTAAATGCACTCTAGTTGAAGAAAACCACTTTGAAAGTTGATTAGCGGTTTCCGAAGCATTATACATATATCATCCTTTGCATTTGCAAAATATTGTTCTGTTAAGGGCGGGTAGGGTTTCGGAAAGGTACGTAAAGATTAAAACTTAAAAATGTTGGTTCATGATTGATTGAGCCTTTGTCCGTTCGACAGAAACTCCTTAACTATTTACATTAATGTGTGTGTTTAAATAAAGTATAAACAGAAAAGTAACACAAACAAAACGTTAAAGTTGAAGCCGAAACGGTAACTGTAACAGGAACCGGAAACCGGAAACGTACACGTAACAGCAACCGAAACGGAAAAGAAAAGCATAAACATAACGTAAACTCTCAAATGATGGCTAAACTAAAATGAAGCTTACGAGAGTGTGTAAAGATTTAAGAGGTTAGTTAGTATTTTTATAATCTGTTAGTTATTTAGTTATATTTTAAAGTTTTAAATCATAGTTTTAGCATTTGCTTTTCATTTGTTATTAGGTTTTTTTCTTTAACTGTTAATGATTATATTTCGTTTTTCCATTGTTGGTTATTTTTCATACCTTCGTGAATTCGATAAATCATAAAACATAGCTAAAAAATGATTTATTGGTCGCTTAATGACTTTCTGTGGTTTTTTTCGTCCCAACTTTTTCATGGCGGTGTAATAATGCTTTTGCGATTCGGTGAGAAACATTTCCAACACTCCTCCTTCATACTAATTTCATGTATTTTATGTTGTTGGTTTAATTTTTTGGGGAAGGATTTTTTCGGTTTGTTTTGCAGTTTTCATACATACATATGTACATTCACAGATAGTTTTTTTTTTTGATTTTCGGTTTTTTTTGTATACATACATACAGATAGAAGAGATACACAGGTGGTGTCAATTGTTCGGATTTTTACATGTAAATAATTGATTTAGAAAAGTAAAATTGACATATTATATTAAATGGATAAGCAAAAAATTAGTTCGTTATAATAGGCAATTATTTAATAGTTGTTGTTACAGTGTTTGAAAGCGGTTTTTTTTTTTTTGGTATTAAAATAACAGTAATGGAAAACTTATTTCAATCATATGGTTCAATTACGCGCAGTTTTCCGATGGCATTTTTGGACAATTAATTTTTAATTGCTTCCAATAGTAACTACATAAATTTCAGCTAAGTGAAAATATGGTAACAATTATGGATTTCAGAAACTATTAATCCAATTGACATATTTGGTAATTTATAGAGGTGGACATGGGGCATCAGGGCGATCAACTGTACATATAGCTTTTTGCGCACTCGAGTGTTTAATGTCGCTTTTGCTTCACTTTATTTCATTGCACTTACAATTACTGCAAAACCAAGGATTACCTATACTTTTTGTCCTCTTTTTATTGAAGAGAGTGCAAATGAAAATTGGCATACGAGTAGTTTTGTTTATTGTGGGAAACACTCAAATACAGTAACCTGTACTCAAATGCTTTTAGTCTAATAATAATAATAATAATAATAATAACACTTTCTATCAAATAATAATATCGAAAAAGGGAAGTATAGAAACAAATGAAGGAAAACCCCATGTGTCATGTCATAAAAATTATCATTCATATGGTGGTGAAACTTATTTCTAAACCGCTAAATCAAAAAAAAAAATTCTAAGATAGAAAACTTATAAATCGGAAACGAAATATCCAATATTTTGTATATCTGATAAATACATACTATGTAGTGACTCAATTTCAAAAAATAAAAATCACCCAAGTAATGATGAAACAAAATATAAACAGAAATTATGATACTTTCACAAAGTTTTCGCATATTTTTTAAGATTTAATGCAAATTGGATTTTAGCGTTTAATCTTAGAAATTTATTGATGCCAGATCGATGTTCTCCATTCCATTTGTTTCGACAGTTTCAGAGAAATTATTGTCACCATGTGAAAGACGCCACTTTGTGCAATCTTTTTAGACACCCCGTTCATCTTCGTATGCTTCGTTTCTAAATTACGGGAATTATTCAAATAATATATACATACATATTTTTTTAATTTTTATCAATTCAACTTTTTGCTAAAGCGTTAAGTATATTCAAATGTACATATTGCAGTAGTTCTCTTGGACGAACACTACATACTCGATAGAAATTTTATTTCGACAGTACAGTTTTCGATTAGATGTTAGTGAATATAATGAAGTATCCGATCTTGTTTACATTTGTTTTTGTGCTGTGGTATTCGAGCTATAGTTTGCCAATGTTGATTACCCCGATCCTTCTGAGCTTGTAATCTATGCAATGGAGCAAAGAAAAACGTGCTTACAATATCTGTTGTCTGTTAGGACTAAAAAAATATTGAAATTTTAATTTTTCGACCTGATCATTTCTTTTTTTTTTTTTTTTTGTGAAAACGAAAAAATTGAAAAAATGCTGTCTAATTTTCAAAGTAAAAAACAATGAATACAAATTTATTAAGTTATCGAGCCCTGATAAAATCTTAAAATCAAATAACAGCTTACCAAATACAAAATGTTCCCAAAAATTTACTCATTCCTTTATTGGTCGACACTTTTTTAATAAAACTGTATAATTCTCGAAGGTGTTTTAAAGATTAGCTGCTATTGAAAATAACTTTGAAAAAGCAGTGCCTTCATATCCTTCAATACCCTCATCGTAAAATTAATACTTGATATTTTCTTAACATTTCAGGTTGTAAGAAACGCAAAATGTTTTCAAACATTTGCTTAATATCTTTTCTTTTGCCGAATCTTTGTTAATTGAAATACTCGCATATATATTTCTCGAAGCTATTTTGAAGACTAGAGTTCAGAATTGATACTAGTCGAAAAAATTTAATTTTTGTGATTTGATGTAGGATGCATCTCACATTTGGAAAATGTTATATTTAAAAAAGCTCAGAGAAAAACAAAGCCGTTAAATTTTCTAATATCCTAATCGTAAATTTATTAGTCGGCATATTCTTAACGTGGCCCTGGAAGTTGGTTTTATGAAAAACGACAAATTTGCTTATGATATTTTTTCATTTGTAAATAATGTAGATACGAGTACATTAACTTCCAATTTCCATAACTGAATTTGATTTCGCTTGAAATAGTATGACCTTAAAATATGATAAATACCAAATACATCCTTTGAAATGATTCTGGAATATTAAAGATCACATTTGAAAATACACTTGGAAAAAAAGTTTGCTCTTGATTACTTTTTTAACCAAAACGTAGCAGGGGCTCTTCGAAATTTTATAAAATATTAAATCAGGCTCAAACACCAATAGACTGGAATACTACAAGCAAGACAGATATCTCGTGTAGTAGTACACAGTGCTCAAAACCACGAAGTGACGGTCAACCGAGTGGTAACTAAAATTAATTTTCAGGATTTTGAAGTTTGCAGGATTTTAAGTACTTGTTTTGAAACGACTAAGCATAAAATTACAAAAAAATCGGACGACTTTTAGGCGTAGCCCACTTATATCAAGAAAAATCACGGTTTTTGTTATCTTAGGCATTCCTATGCAAATATGCTCAAACGCCGTATTTTTCTACGGATTTTTCATAAAAATTGAAAAATGGTTCTTATTTAATTTCATTGTAGAACGGTGAACAAATTACGGAAACGGCAACGAGTATAAGGGTCTCAACTTGTCAAAATTACAAATTTTGTGAAATGTCTTATGAAACCGAATTAACGATAATTCAATTTCGCAAATGCGCCTTTCTCTAACTCAATATATTGACTTAGTTTATACAACTACATTCAAAAAGCAGGACCAGTTTTCAATTTAATTTACTGGGGCATCTTTTCCTAAGTTGTTAGCAGTGTAACGGACATCTGTGCCAAATGTCACGTCATAAATGTTATGGATGAAAAAATGCAAAATGAAACTTTGTCAACTATTACAGTGTCTAATTTTGATCAGACAGTCAGTGAACAGACTTTGTCGGAAAGAAATGTTTGCTAGTGGCATAACCAATTCAAAGAAGGCCGAGGAGGAGTTGCAGACGAAGAGCACCATATGGCGGTTGTTCGGAAAATTCGTTCGGTTAATTTGTTAATTCACCATACGTCATTTTTCATGACGTATAGTTTACTATTGTTTACTTGTGTTCTCGTTCTAGTCGTGAGTGGTTGTAGCGTTTTAAATAAAAGTTTTAGAAAGTGCAAAAATGATCGAAAAAGAGCATTTTAGGCATACGAGGTGTGATCAATTATTTCGTGAGTTACGTATGCTCGATTTTCGGATTTTTTCAGTTATATATGAGACAATATCAGCCATTTTGGGTTGTCAGTTTGTTTTTCACAGATAAAAAGGTTAGTCGTGATTTGGTGTTCTCTTCGATTTTTTACTACTACCAAAGAAACTGCATTTAGTTTTGTGTAAAAAATTAAATTAAATGTGCAAGGACATTTGAAATGTTGACTGTGGCTTTTGGCGAGTCTACTATGAGCAGAACAGAAGTTCAATTGTGGTATAACCGGTTTAAGGAAGGCTGAGAAGATGTCAAAGACGATGCTCGTCCTGGTCGCCCGAGCACGTCAACGACCGATGAAAACATTGAAGCAGTGAAGAAAATGATTTTGGATAATCGTCGAATCACTATTAGAGAGGTTGCTGATGATGTTGGCATATTGTTCGGCTCCTGCCAAGCAAATTTTACGGATGTTTAAGCAGCGTGCGGCAGCGAAGATTGTTCCAAAATTGCTAAATTTTGAGCAAAAACAACGTCGCATGGACATCGCTCAGGAGCTGTTGAACGTCGTCAACGACGATCCAGATTTCCTCAAAAAGGTCATAGCTGGTGACGAATCATGGATGTATGGCTATGACATTGAAACCAAAGCCCAATCATCCCAATGGAAGCGTCCAGAAGAGTCAAGACCGAAAAAAGCACGTCAAGTTTGGTCAAATGTGAAGGTTTTGCTCACTGTTTTCTACGATTGCAATGGCGTGGTGCATCATGAATTCTTGCCACAAGGTCGTACGGTCAATGAGGAGTATTACCTTGAAGTTATGCGCCGTTTGCGCGAAACAATTCGTCAGAAACGCACAGAATTGTGGAGAAACCAATCATGGATTTTGCACCATTAAACGCACCAGCTCACACATCGATGCTTGTGCGTGAGTTTTTGGCCAAAAACAAAACCGTAAGCATGCCTCAACCACCGTATTCACCAAACGATTAATACGGACTACTATATCGCACAATTAGATAAATTGGAGACGGCATTGGAAGAAAAACGGCCGAGGCTCATCAATCGGGGGACGTCATCTTCCATCATGACAACGTCCGCCCTCACACTGCCTTGCAAATCCGTCAGAGCTTGTGTGGGAAGTTTTACCTCACCTACCAGTCTGAGCAACCACTTAAAGAATTTGAATTTCCACAAAGACGCGGAAGTAAAAATCGAATTGAATGCTTTTTTCCAGACAGACCACGCGAGTTTTTTGAGAGGGGAATTGAAAAGCTTCCAGATAGGTGGGAAGAAGTTATTAAAAAAGAGGGAAATTATATAATAGATTAAAATAATGGTTTCCTTGTGTATAAATTCCAAGAAAGTCGAGATTTGGAACTCAAAGTCCATCAATGAGCAGTTAGGGGCATTGTTGACGATAATGAAATTTTCCATGGATCAGTAAACTTAGTTTTAAAAGATATTTTGAGCCTCAGAAGTGTTAAATATAGATTGGTACCAAAGCCAACAAATTTCTTCGAAAAGTCTGTCGGAATTCGACTGCACCGAACTACCAGAAGGAAATTTTAAAATTTTGTATAAAAAATGATCGATAATTTATCATTTTTACCTTAGCAAAGGAAAAATTCATTTACTTTTCAAAACATTTTCAATACCGACAAGAATTTTTGTTGATATAAAAATTGTTCACAGCTTTCGTTAAGGCACTGGTGATTTATCTATGTTGCTTGATAAATTTTTGTTGAATTTTTTTTTTTTTTTTTTTTTTTTTTGTTCAAGTTTTAAAATATATTTTTAATAAAAATTAAAATTTTAGAATTTTTTATTACTAAAATATATGTATGATTAGCTAAATGAAGCAAATTTTTCTGAGCACAAAAAAATGACTTTCAATCAAGGAGTTATTTTTCAAAATACGTTTCAAACACTGTACACATTTAGATAAATATTGTATATTTTTCTTAAATCTAAATTAATACAAAATTGTGATTTTATAAAAGTCGTGAACTCAAATCAAAAACAGTGATGACAACTCAAGTAATTCGGTATTTGTATTGAAAGTGGCTACAAACCCAAGGAGGAGGAATAAAATCATGGCAATCAATACTAAACAAACAGTTTGTTTAATTTCTCTTCTTTTTTTCTTCATTTTGCCAGACTTTACTACTCACGTCCCATCCAAATATGTCTCATATACTGACAACAAAAAAATCACAAATAAACTTAAATCTTAAATAACAATTAAAGTTTGTTATTTCCCCGTAAAACATGTTGGCATACTTAACTTCGGACTCCATCAGACTTACCTTCTTTTTCAGCATATTGAAATTGTCAATGATTACTCCTATGAATAGATTGAGAGTAAAGAATGAACCGCATACAATGAAGATAACAAAATAGATGTAGGCATAAAGATTCGCCTCCCGCTGCGGCTGCAAATCGACACCGCGAGCATCGACCGCATCGGCCATGACCTCCATCCATCCCTCGAAAGTGGCCACCTGCAGTAGGGCCAGATAACCCATACCTACGTGATCGAAGGTTATTTTCGAATTAATCCAACTGTAGTTTTGTTCAATGCAATCCCATTTATCGTTGACTTCCTAAAAGATTTTTTGTTATTTTGTGATATTTGTTGCAGTGGCAATTATAAATACAGTGAGTAGAGAAGAAAGCAGAAAATTTAATTGGTTAGAAATAATTAATTAAATTATTCTTAATTAAATTGATAACATATTAGTCTATTACAAGCGTCTCTGCAATACCATACACCAGGTGGTCATTAAAAAGTAAAGGGAAGCATAATTAAAGTATTTTAGCTATTTCTGACGCTTCATAAATTGTGAAAATGTTCCAGCAAACAGTTCGAGTTTCCAGGATTTAAGCAATACACGTTTATCCGCTGCAATTAATTGCGGTGTGGAAGAGCATGTATGATTGATGTACAAGTTCCTCATTTTGAGAAATTTTTATATTTATATAATATTTACCTATTTACGAAACAATAATATACATTGACATAGAAGGCATATTGCTTTCCGTAAATATCACGTTTTCGCATCTCCATTTCCGAATGGGACGATGTTTCCGATTTTTTCAAAGAAATAACAAATGAGAAGTTTCCATTTATATGAAAATCATTTCGCCATTTCGTACATTTTAATGTTAGCCTACATATTCGAAAAAATCATTTTCTTGTACGACGTTGGCTAACCGTCGAGATGCGTTGTCAAAATTATGAACCGAAATAGCAAAATTCCAAATAAGCAACATATAAGTTAACAAAACAAAAATGATTCAAGCCTCGCTTTCTGTTTTCCCATGAAGGTTGTTGTTTAACGAAGTTCGTTCCAGAATTGCTGAATTTTGACCAAAAACAACGTCGCATGAGCATCGCTCAGGAATTGTTGAATGACGTCAACGATAATCCAGATTAGTTTAAAAGGGTCATAACTGGCGACGAATCATGGGTATATGGTTATGACATCGAAACCAAAGCCCGATCGACCCAATGGAAGAAACCAGGAGAGCCAAGACCAAAAAAGCACGCCAAGTTCGATCAAATGTTAAGGTTTGGCTCACTGTTTTCTTCGATTATCATGGCGTAGTGCATCAGGAGTTCTTACCACAAGGTCGTACGGTAAATAAGGAGTATTAGTTATGCGCCGTTTGCGTGAAGCAGTACGAAAAAACGCCCGGAATTGTGGAAAAAAAATCATGGCTTTTGCTTCATGATAATGCACCTGCTCACCTATCTTTGCTTGTGAGTGATTATTTGGCCAAATGTTTGGCCATTATCATGCCTCAGCCACCGTATTTACCAGGATTGGCCACCTGTGACTTTTTCTTATTCCCAAGATTAAAGAGACCCACGAAAGGACGGCTTTTTGCGACGATTGAGGAAATAAAGGAGGATATTTATACCTCTCACAAACAAACTAAACATGCTACGAGTACATGGATAAAACGTCAACATATCTTCGAGACGAGTGTACCAACTTAAAAATATATAATATTCGAAAATCGAATGTACGTAGTCCGCGAAATTTGAAAATTCGCCTTATTTTTATTTATCCTACCATATACCCCATGCATCGACTCTTTTCTTTTAAAATGTAGGCTAATCATCGATATATAGAAGTTTTAAATTAAATGAATCCTTTCCCAATTTGAAAGTAGCCTATTTCAAATTGAATGAACCCTATTTCAAATTAAATGAAATCTTTTTCAAATTAAGTGATTAAATGAATTGAAAAAAAAAAGAAAATACAATAAAAAAAAATTGAAGCATTTCATACTAAAGAGGTGATTGGCTGCAAATTATCAGAACTTCCACATTCGAATGGGAATCAAATGTATACAATTATATATTATATTTTTATTTAATACGTTTCGGGACTTTGAAGCAAACTGCCGCACAAGTTAGAGAAACAAATAAATATTTACATACCGTTATTTTATCATATAATTAAAACTGTACGAATATATTGAGCCATTGAACGCTTCTATTAATGATGTTTAAAATACTTTATTGGGTAGTCATTGCACATGCATTACTTTTACCTTTTGAAAAAGGTTTTTCAATACTTTTGAGAGTAGGTAAATATTTTTCGGAATTTCATTATTGCGAATAATATTATAAGTAGGGAATCGTTTTTTGCTTTTGTCCTTCCACGAGTAGTGGTCCATAAATCTGAAGAGGTCAATTCAACAGTAAAAGCGCACAGATTTAAGCTTTTAATGTATAATTGCCCTCTCCAGATTCATGGAACACTCCTTCATTATTTATTGCATAACGCCCTTTAGGTGCACTTGCAATATCCCATGATCTTGATTCTTTTCTAAAGTCAGTTTGCTATCTGCGAAGATGAAGGTTGAATGCACACTCATCAATGAAGACAACTTTTTCGCCATTTTTATGGAATCAATAGAGTAAATACTTTGACCTATATTTGCTGCAATTCCAATGTTCACTGAAGTTGTTTGAGAAAAGAAGGTTGCAAACCAAATGATGTGGTACTTCGTCCTTCGCAAGTTGTTCCCCTATATGAAATAACACTTTTCTCAATTTATTTAATTTTTTTTTTAAACTATATTTAAAATATTACACAAGTTTTTATTTAATTTGAAAAAGGTTTCATTTAATTTGGAAAATGGTTTCATTTAATCTAAAAATGCTATATTTATATTTGTAAACCGATTTAGAATTGCAAACGGTAATAGTAAAATTCTTAAGCGAAGGCAGCGCAAAATTAAAAAAAATGCAAATCTCGTTCATATTCTAGATATTGTAAAGTCTGTTATGAATTATTTTAAAGTATATTGTCATAGAATTAAAAGCTGGCTTTTCAAATCATTAAATTCGGCTAATAATTTGGATGTCCGAAAAAGCTAAATTAAACCAGTCCTTATGCAGCTTTGGTTAAGCTTAAAAATCTTGGACTCAGCAGATCTGAAGCTGAACTTCTTCTTCTTCTTCCTATGTGGCGACTGGAATAGACAGCCTGCCTTATCTATTATACGCCGCCCATAGAAAATAATTCCAAGCGCTTCGTTCTTCTGCGTTTCTCCTCCAATTCGTCACACCAAGCTTCGATAGTAATTCAGAAACCTGGTCCTGAAGCTGAACTATATCTCTATGAATTTTTGTTTAGACTGGATTATCCATCACAAAATTTTAGATTTATGTTTAATTTCTTTTCCAATCATCTGATTTTGCTTTCTAAATGAATAGAAGGACGTCATATTTGGCCTTTACCTATCGCATATTAAGTCATGTCTAGCATGTTGTACAAAAGTCTAAAGCAAACTTGGGAAAAACCTGTATTACTAGAAATATTTGATATTACCCTAATTTATAGGTATATGCTTTCTGGATCAATTTTGGATTGATGGGATGCATTATATAGTATAGGTAAAACTACAGACATGTTATTTTACAAAATTGTTGCACGAAATCAAACATTTATTTACATTTAAATGTAGATTTTGTTTCCCTGCCACCTGGTGTATGGCTAATATTTGAAATTCTAATGGCTACGGAAAAGAAAGCAAGAAAACAAGATAATATTATTTATTAAAAATGTTTATGAAATTCAACATTAACTAACCGTCACTGGTAAGAGCTCTCCATCATTATCGACACATTTGAAAAATTTACCACCGAAAAATTGTACACCCATTATAGAAAATATTAACCAAAAAACCAAACAAACTAAAAGGACATTGAAAATTGATGGTATGGCATACATGAGAGCATTTACTACAATTCGCATTCCCTGCCACCTGGAATAGAAATAAAATTTTTATGTTCGAATACACCAAACAAAATTGATTCAAATTCGAAGATTATAGGATTATACAACAAATGGGTTGTCGCCTCACACACACAGGCTGATATAAACTGAATGTGAGGCACCGATAGAGAGAGAGAGAGAGGCGAGAAAGTGAGAGATAGAAGGAACTGAAAAGGATTCACAATCTTTTTGAAGGAATCGGTAATTCACAGAAATATAAAATATATATAGACACACACATACAAAATTCGAACAAAATTTCAAGGGTTTGAATTTCGTTGAACGAAAGAAAACAGGGGAGTATTCGCATGCGTGTGTTAATCGATAGTGTTAGTGGCGTGTGCTGATTGTGGTAAATAAAATGGAATACGAATATATGTATGGTGTGATTTTTGCTGTTAACGGATGTTGTTGTTCAAAAAAAAGTATAGTGAAAAGGTGTAAAATATTTCAAATTTCGAATATTTAGATGGCATTCATTCGATAAATAACTCTAAATGGTCGAAATTTGAATGCTTTCTTATATTTGTGTAAGAGGTGTTTAAGATGTATTTCTAGTTCATATTTAATTTGTTTCTGCAGTGTTTAACATAAGAACTTACATACACAAATTTCAAAAACATGCCAATTTCAAAACATTCAAAATTTCAATACCAATACATTGAAACAAAATCGCCAATTTTCCATAGCTTTCAAAACGAAAATTTTGCTTTTCTGTTGTAGCCAAAAAATACAGATAGAATAACTAGGGGGTGCTTTAACTTAAAAAGTTATACCCAATTTGTTCGCACAGATTTGGAAGTTTGAATTTCATAGAAACAAACACACACAAAAAGGGACATTTTTTCGTTGAGGATACATGAATTCTTGGTCCTATGTATCATATAGATTATTTCTATTCGAAATCCTTAAAGAAAACGATATTGTACTAAATACTTCCAAATTTTTCCTTTATCATGTGGACCAACAAAAAAAGAACTTTTAATTTGTTTTTGGTTTTCAAAATCTCAAAAAGTGCACACATTTAAATTTAAAGCATTCATAAAAATTATATTGTTAAATTAAAGAAATGATAAAAAGTAGAGAAAGTGATAGAATTAGGAAGAAAGTGAGAGAAAAAATTTAGTAAACAAGAACAAGATGTCAAATTCGGTTAATTTCAATGAAATATAGTTAAAACCCTATACCAATTGAAATTTTTATTAAAAAATGTAGAATTTGCCATAAGTACACAGAAAATTTAACGAGGATTTAAAATAAATTAAAAAAAATTAAAAACTATTTCAACTGATCTTTGATAAATGTTTTACATAACATGAGTGTGACCCAAAAAGTCGGTGTTTTTTGATATTCCTCCATTGTGAAAACAATTTCAAAAATTAGTTTTGTGCTGCGGTCAGGCATTATTTTGTTGTATAAAATGTTATAGGAGATGTTTGATAATACACTGAATTTTATTGGCGCCGTCTAAGCATAAGTTAAACAGAATATTCTATATGACCAATTCCGGTCATTAAACAAATTCCCAAAAAAGGATATGAAGGAACTTTTCACCATCACTGAGCTTACATGCATTCTTTTCTTTTACAATTTAACGACGATTCCGTAAGTCGGTTTGAGAAGCTTTTACTGAGATTGTCGACTACTCGGTTACTTGAGTTGTTCCCCAGACGTAAAGAGGTGATTGTCGCTCAAATAACGACAGATGATTGCATAAACGCAACCTTTTGAGATTTCGGAAAATGCTACACGTAAATTAGATAAAACAACATTTCAACTCAACTGGAAACAATAAAATATGTAAAAAAAAAGTTTTTTAGCCAGAAAAAGACTAAATTTTTAAGTTCGCCACCAATGTCCTAATACCTGAATGTATTTGCTCTTCGCTAGGTGAAGTGCCTTTTGTGCAAGTGTTAAATGTTGCACTTTTTGTATTTTGTAGCTCATCAATCGTAGTTTACTTTTTAATATACATTGACCTCATGCCACGAGCCGACACATTGAAGTTTTTCGCCAATTCAACTGCTCTTCATCATGGAAGACTGACTGAATGCTACCAGTCTCATTGTAACTGTATTGGTTTGATATACAAATATTTCCTTCACTCGTAAATGTGGCGATTTTCCAGTCAAGTACAAAGCAATAACACTGTTGCGTTTGAATTCAAATCTCGATAATTGTCATCTAAGTATTGTAAACAATATAACAAACTGACGAATATCAAAAAATAAGTGAGCCGTATTAGCCGTTTGGTTGCTACAGCAGGTCCAATGGAACTGGGAGCAATATTTGTTACCCAAATCAATTGAAATATTTTGAAGATAAGAGATACTGCAGCTAAACAAACCAATCGAAGATACGTTGAATTTGAATGGTGGCATTATCCACAACAAACGACATTCACATTCACCCATTCCTAGCTTTTTTCAAAATTCCAATTTTTATGGAACAAAACTGGTAAGAACGGGAGAGAAGTGGTACCATTACCTAATACGTCGTTTTGTTCAGAAGTGTTTTGCAATTTGTCCTTTAACAAAACAAAAAGGAAATAAATTTTACAGTCGCCTGAGGACAAAAAGCAGAAGCTGGAATCATTAAATTAAAAGTGTACGTATGTTCTATGTTGGAACATCGCGAATATTCGAACTTTGAAAATTGCATTGGAACACCAATCTAACTATAGACTAGATTGGAATGCTCAAGCCGATTGAATATTATTAAAATCACCTTTTCAAACAAAATCCATGCTAGGAATACAACCGGAAGTGAGATAAAAAAAAGTAGCTCCTCCTCAAACCATTGAAGCCGAAATCGTAAAAATTGGCAAGAATCCCACTAGCTGTGCTAAATAAATTGCTAATGAATTGAACTTCTAATCCCAATCTTATTTATAATGTACACTTGCGTACGAAGTAGAGGACACTTGTTATTCTATGTGCATGTTTATGCAATAAAGGATAGTAATAGATCGTCCGAGAAAGTTAAGCTTTCTTTTTTGACGTTTAAATGTGATATGGAAAATGGAGATATCTTCTGGTATAAATATTTCATCAGATTTTTTAAAAAGAAATTAATAATTTTGGATCCTGCGTCAAAAATTTGTTAGAAACCCACTATTAAGTGTGAGTAATCAGAGTATTCCTCCTTGGGTTGATTCCGTAAAATCGGAGTAGAAACTAAAGTTTCAACTTAGTCATAAATATATGTTCTCCAAAATCCGCATATGTGAAATAATAATGTGTCTCTTTTGAAAGTCCGCTAAAAATTATATTTCGATGATATGTCAGATGTTTTTTCTTCTTTTGTTATACTTATATATGCCTGAATTTGAAGTCATAATCTTTTGCGTTATAAAACAATTTACATATTACAAATTATTAATAAATATTCAAATAGTTTTAATCATTTTTCGTAACCACCTGAAATCGAATTTAGTTTTACAAGTCGATTTGCACTTTTTTCGAAAATATCAACAATTTCAGACTTTGGATTTTTTTTTAATAAAATTAGTATAATAGCAGTTCATAAAATATTTAAATGTAGACGTAATCTTTTTATGTTTCTCTCCGATATGTAGGTAGAGGAAAATGCCCTTTTCTCATATAGAATACATCTCGTTTTTAAGAAAAAACTCGCCCACAATTAAGGCAGCCCTACTAAAGAATGCATAAATTGGGAAGATTTGTTGTGTCATATATCAATGACTTTCGGATCCACTTTCCAGAGGTGCGTTCAGTTCTTATATGTGCAAATTTTACCATTATCCTGCGTTAAACTGCCTAAGGCTTGTAATACTCATGCAAAGTTTTAAGCTTCCTACCACAAGCGATTCGGCCTCTGACTGTAGTTCCGACATGCTTAGACCAACTATGCCTTTCACTATATCAAACATCTTTCTATTCTATTCTATTCTATTCTATTTTGAAAAGAAAAAACGGGAGTCAGCATATACTGCTGAAGGACACGTCAGCAACGTAAGGAACTTTTCGAAATCAACTTGCTTTGTTGTCTTCTTTTTCTTATATTTGGATCATTATGGAGTATTGACATCTGACCTTCATGTAAGTTTCGCGAACATTTCATGTAATTTAAGTGTCTAAATATAATTTCAGATAGACTGACTCAAAGGCCTTCATGGACCCGAAGCCTACCTTTTCATATTTGTTGTTCTATTAAAATGAATATTACGTTGGGGAAGTTGTGCTGATTATTCCTACTTCCTGCTTTTTAAATTTATAAAATGGGCCAGTTCATAAAAATATTTATTATAAAGTACAGAAATAAAATAAAACGTAATCAACATAATCTAAAACGTAAATCAAACAAAAAAATATTGAAATGCAATTGATATAGGACATAACTAAAATATATAGTGTAATGTTAAAAATATGTTATTACGATCACACGGGTTATTTATCTGAAATATTTGCAAAAATATTTATGTATATTTATATATATATACATATATTTATAAATATATAAATATACAGTTAATGGATTATAGTTTTCAAAAAACCACACATAAAAAAGAAAATATAACAGCATTCATAATAGAGATATACAGATGTTTCAAAAGATATAAAATGTATTCCAAAAAGATTTCCGAAATTTCCAAAAAGAAAACCATCAACATATATCATAAAACGAACCTTGAAATTGCACGTAAGGGCCTTAAAGCTCTTAGAGTACGTAAAGATCGTAAAACTTTTAAATTTTCATTCTCTTCGATCAGTAAGGAAAACACAGAGACCTAAAACGAACAATGAAACCAGTTAAAGATAGACAAAATTATCTATATCTCCACTGAACATTATTTAGCAAAAAAAAAATACTTTTTGCGGTCAGACAAAAAGATCTGTCTGTTTCAGTTCTTAAATCAACTGGATTTAAAGAATAATAATAATGTTCAGCGGAACAATAGCATTATGAAATATTTGAAAACTTACAAATACTATGATGAAATCCAGTATTGTCCAAAAACTCGTAAAGTATTTAGAAAACCCCAAGGCCAACCATTTAAGAACCATTTCAACCACAAATATCAAACAAAATGAGAAATTCGTCCAGTATAGAATGCGTTTCAATGGTTTGTTACTGTCCAAATAGATGTCCTCAAAGCAGAGGGTAATGCTGGAAGCGAAGATCAACACCAAGACAAACCACTCAAAGGCTGGAGTATCCACAACAGTCAAGACGGCCGTTCTTACGCGTGTCCAATGTTTAGCAGTCGGGGTGTCCATACATGACATAAACCAAGGACAGCGAAAGTAAAAGCTAAAGAAAAAGAAAGAGAACAAAGAAACATGAATGAGAATTTTTAATTATATATATTAATTGTATTATATTATGTAATAAATAAAAATTGTCTTCCTTAGCGCTAATTTTAGGAAGTTCTTACGTAAAGAATTCGAAATTGTTAACAATTTGCCAATGCCAGTTCTAATGCTCCAGAGACAATGCGAAACAATTATTTTAAAAAGGAGCTTTTTATTTTTATCGATACCAATTATTTGGTTGTAATGATTACATGCTTAAAAGTCTACTTTGGAGTACTACTTTGGAAAATGTGCAGTCAATTGAATTAAGAACTGATGACAATTTTTTTTCCTTCACATAGTACTATAATAATAATATTTTAATAGATTTTTCATACAACATACGAAATCTGTAAGTACTATTTTCGGTTTTATCGCAGTTTATGGGGTATACAAATTCAGGAAAGTTTAAATTTCTGGGTTTTCCGGGGTTTCCAAATTCCATGTTCAGGTTGTGGTTAGTTTGCACCATCAAATCGCAGTTTATCGGGTATATAAATTCAGGGAAGTTTAAATTTCTGGGCTTTCCGGGGTTTCCAAATTCCCTGTTCAGGTTGTGGTTAGTTTGCACCATCAAATCAGGCGTTTATCTGTATCTCATCTTTTGCTCATAAACATATAGAATTCTGATGAAACAGTCCACATGTAACAAATAAAACAAGTCACGGCACCACTACGCATTAATATCCTAGTTTGATACGTCAACCAACATATTAAATGTAGTACCAATAAATCCATCATTTTCACCGAATACTGATGACTTTATTTAACACCATTAAATTAATCCGATATAGGTCGAATATACACCGTTTTATTTAATATCTTGATGCTATTTTTAAGGTATTTCCATTAAGCCCCTCTAATAGAAACTCTTGTCCCTATTTGCACAAAACGGAGACAGTCGATATTCACAAACTTGAGGCGAATTTTTCACCAGCAAAATTATTTGCCATAGACAGGGTCAAACGATAAGAACCTAACACACAGCAAAACCTTGGCAAGGGTTTGCGCCGACTCAACACGACCCTTTTCGCTTGACGTCGTCGTAAGCGACCCAATCATCATACTCTTCAGAAAACAGTTGATTTTCGATTCAATTGGCACCCATATTTTGAGGATTTTCTCCAAAATGTGGTAACAATTTTCTTAAGCGTTTTCTTTATTGTCTAGAAGTTTTATTTTTTTTTCTATTTGTTTAACATAAGTTTGAAGAACACGATTTCATTCAAAAAAAAAAAAAAAAAAAACAAAACAAAATTTGTAAAACTTCTGAAATATCAGACCGAATTTCAAAAGCAAACACGCAGACAGTATATAAAGTGCTACGCTTTGCACGTAAATATGTTTGGTCCACAATTTTTAGCACTATTGTATTTGTGCTTACAAGGAAAAACGACTTAACCCTTAACAAACTTTTAAAAAAAATCGCCATTTTAAAAATTTGTTATAACTCTCGAAGTAAACAGAATTTTGAAACCGTGCTTAGACGACAAGATGCGCCTTAAGGACGTAAACAATATTAAAAAAATTAGACTCCAGCTTAAACAAAGTTATATATTTATTAAATAATTTTGAAAAAATCGCTCTTTTGAAAAATTGCTACATCGAATTTTAGATTGAAGATAGTACACAAATATGTATAAACAACAATATAACCAATAAACTATTTTATTCTGTCTTAACTCCACTTAAGTCGTTTCCCCCCGTAAGCACAAATATTTCTCCATTAACACGTTTTTTACACTCTTCGTAAATTTCAATCCGCATGTGAACAGACAAAAACTACAATAGCAATATATCAGATGGCTGTACAAGTAGGCATTGATATAAAGAAATTCTGGTAAATTTGAAGAAGAAAAATAATTTTGGCCTTAAACGCTAAAAAGACAATTGATATGCATAAGCTTGACGAAGATTTCAAAGCTACATATAGATTAGGATGTTTCAAAACTGCCACGTCAATCTTCTTATCGAAAGTGCTTCCTTATACCATATTCGTAATATTGCATTGATTGATGCCAGCCCTAACCACCTATCGGGAGAGTCTTTAAGATACAGTTACAAACGTTTTAACGATACAAATTGTACTTACTGTTCATAACACTTTTGTGGAAAACAATCATCTGGCACTTTTGGTGGCTTCGAATTTCCGAAACTTGGAAAAGTCATGGGATCATTGTATGCTCCCTGCGAGTTACGTCTCCCACCCACTGTGAGATCGTCTACGTAGGAGACCAGACAATGCCATGGTTTTTCAGTCAGTCGTGAAAATGCTGATTTTTGCGACTGGAGCGCGTCTCCGCTCTTCTCTTGGGACCCTCCGGCCGAGTGCAATTGCCCAACAATCACATCGCCGGCGGCCAGTGCCAGCGCCGATGACGTATCGGCCGCACCCGAACTATGCGATTCGGTGCGCGTGGATTGAAACGAAGCAGCTTTGTCTAATGCCGATTGTGGATGCTCGGAGCGTTTTACGTGTAGCCGCTTTTGCGGCTGTTGCTGTTGCGGTACGTCAACGCTACTTGTACGCGACGACGGTACAGCCCTTGGGAGGATGGGTGTGGTTCGAAGTTGAGCATTGGTGGCATGATAGTGTTGCTGGTGTTCGGTCAGGGCCGTAAGCGGCGGCGTTGCCTTCAGCGAAGACATTTGGGCGAGTGTTGGTGGTTCAATAGAAGACTTGAGTGAGACGGGTGGTGTGGGTGGTACTGCTGCCGAGGAGGAATTCGACGAGTCCTGCTGTTGAGCTAACTGGATGAGTTGTTTGTGCAGCAAGAGGTTCTCATACGAATTCGTACTTTTCAAGGACAGACTGTCGATTTTTACAGGATCGGCAGTTAGGCATTTGCGAGGCAAACGCTCCGATTCCATGCGCAGCGTGGATATAGGTTTATCCTCCTCTGGCACCTCATCAACGCGCTCTATCAGGGACATTCTTTTGAAACGATCGAACTGAGCACTGAACAGATCACTTTTTCGGCGCATGAATGGCGACTGAGCGCCAGACGCCTGAGTGGCAGCTATGGACATGGCCTCCACCGAGGCAAATGGAGCTTGGATTTGATCACAGATCTTGCGTATCTCATTGCTAATACAGAAATCTTCATCGATTTTGCGTTGTTTCTCCAAACTTCTGCGTTTTATCTTCACAGAAGCTCGACTGGTGCTAGCAGGCAGAGAATGTTGCCTTCGAGGCACCGTGGAGAGATCGTAGCTGTCGTAGGGATTTAAAGGCGTCACAACTTCATCAGCTGTGGTCCTTTCGGAAGCTCCTGTAATGACTGCAATGTGTTCAAGTATTGCCTTGTTGGCCTCATCAGCCGCCGGCGAAGGTTCCGACAACGTAGATAACCTTCGTTCCAGCGAAGTGGTGGATTTCTTGATCTCCTCCAGCTCCTTTTCGAAGCTTTGGATAATATTGTCGAATTCCGAATGTTCTACCAGTGGCGCACTCTCATTATCGTGACCGTTGCCATTAGACGAGTGACTGCCGCCATTACGGCGCGCCTCTATGGTCTGGAGAATGGAGTTGGAGATGTAGCTTAAATTCGATTTTATGCTGCTGGAGGAAGGTTTTCGCTCCTCCCGCTTCCCATCCGCCACTATTAGGGAATCAGTGTCGGCCTCCATGGTGGAGCCATAGCCCACAGTTTCGCTGAAATAGTTGTTACTGTTGTCCAGCGCATCCTCCTGTAAAAATTGAAACAGTTCCTTTTGATCACAGTTCAAAAGTTCGTCCCTTAGATTAACATGATTTGACAACAATTCCTCCTGTTCCATGGAAATTGTGTTCATCGAATGACCACTTAAGTCTCGTTTTATGCTCGAATTGTTGTCGTCATCCGATCGCCGCGAAGGTATAAGCGACCGTTGTGACTGATCGCTTGACTGTGAAAGACGATCCAAAGATTTTCGATAACTAGGCGAACGCGTTAGCAAAGACTTTTGATATTGCAAATAGGACTCATCGTGTTCCTCACTGCATAGTCGGGTGGAAATGCGTTCTTGCAACGAATCGCCCCGCATATACGAGCCACTCCTCTGGTCATTATTGTAGGGATCCGTATCCGTCGAATTATATTGACCCAGTAATTGTAACTCTATGGATTCCGTATAGGTGGTTGGATCATCGCGTGAGTCATTTGGTTGTGTACCAAAACCGGAAGACATTTGATGTTGCAGACGACGTTCGGTCTGTGGATTTGGACTATTATTGTCTAAATGGCAGGAACTGGCCACGGTGCCGTCAAACGAAGGCATGGCCGTTTGCTGTTGCTGATAGAGCAATTGCAGTGCTGGCTGCGTGGTAGTTGTTAACATCGGCGCTTGCTCCACTTGTTGCTGAGAGCCGTACGATCGGTTGTCATCCTCTGCTTCAGCACCATCAGTAATGGTGTGAAGGCTGCCCTTCAATGGGATGATAATGCCGAAATCCGAACCGGAAACGGGACGATTCATTGATTCCTAAAAACAAAGAATTTAAATAAGTGTTAGTTAAGATTTTCATTACTACGCAATATTAGAGGAAATGCTTAGTTAATCGTTGGATTAGTTAATTGGGAAGCGTTCTAAGGCCAATATTGCCGTCATTCCGATAACAACATTATAAATGAAACAACTTTCGAAAGACATCCTCAATGGCATCAAGTATAAATTCCAAACCTAATAAACTTATATACAGTGTTCTACTTCTTGAAAAATTTTAATTTTTAGTATTTGAATCCACCTTACAGGTTTTCATTTGTCTTACAGAAAATCCCAGATCTTAACCAAAATCATCTCTGAAATAGCGGAACATAATTTCCAAAGAGGGTCAACGCAGCGCCTTATCTCTCTGAAATACCCAAATTTAATCTCGAATATGTCTTTTGAGCATGTAGCAGAATCCAGTAAAACTCGTTGCCAGATGCCCTCTATTTCAGCCAATTGCGTTCAACATTTAACAAATAACTTGACACCTGCATAGAACCTTGAAGGAGATGGGCTATCGACATATATCTCATAACTAGATCCGCCCCGCACCTATTTGAGGACCTCATAAAAAGGAAAATCCTGGACTCCAGATTTATCAATCTCCTGCGTTTTAATGCTAGCCAGCTGGATATAATATGTTTATTCAATGTTCTCTGTTTCCCTCACAAATACGTCAACTTTTCCCAAATTCTAATCCAGTTATTGATATTCCACCAGACGAATTTATAACATCCCCCAGGGTCTGCGTAGGTCCGTCGTGTGATCTATGGGGCAAGGGGGCCGTTCCCCACGTCACGCTTTCCCATCTTAGAGAGAACCTTTGACTGAACTGCTTCTATACTACCTCTTCTCTTAGCCTATCAGTGTGCCAGACTGCAACATCTCATTTAAAAAGGATACAATGAGGAAGCAGAGAAATTTTTCATAAAATGTACATTAAAATAGACAAGTTAGAAGCTTTAAAATAATGACCGCGATGGTCGAAGTAGTTAAGGCGACACGACTGAATAGTTATCTTTACAATAACGGAACGCATCCGGCAAATGTTTTTTCCTCTAAATGCTTCAAATAATTACTACAGCTTTTACTTATAGATTTTCGACAGGTGTACAGAGCATTGAAAATCTTTTTCATACTTCCCCTCGTAGTTCGGACCTATTTGGCTAATGATGTAAGACCGCATAGGGATTTTTAGCCTCAGGACAGAATTTTAATTCCATATCATCCTAGCCTAACTAATCTGAATCGAGATATTGTCGGGAGATGGTTACTTTACCGGAGTATATACCTGATCCCTAATCCACAGGCATCAGTTCAATTTGATGGCTTCATAGTTGGAGATTAAGAATAACTAGTTGATTCTGACAATTTGATTTTGACTAACTTTAAGATAATTACAGCTTACGTCTCGCTTAATGTACCCGCTTTCGTCGTCAAATTTATGCAATAACTTAGCACTACGCTTTACGTTTTTTTCTAATTTTTCTAGGTTATCTATGTGAATTAAACAGTGCACACCCAATAAGCTTAGATCATAACATTAATTAATTAGCAAATAAACTTTTTGCATTCTTCGACAATACCAGAGGAAAAAGGAAATAGTTCTTATTATCTCATTTATCCAACGTTCATTGTAAGGATTTGGAAATTCGTATATGTCTCTTTTCGAGGAGCGGAATTGATTGCCCAAAATACAAGATGAAATATATGGTTATCCATTTTCCGGTTTCAAAAGTAAAGTTAAAAAAAACTCACATAAAATCACGATTTCGATGAATCTTTTATTTCATTATAATACTTGGACCTTGCCATTATGTACGAAATACAATATCATTTAAATAACAGCCTCTGGATTGTTTGTAGCAGTGGATCTTTTTGAGGTAGTTTTCGACCATTTTTTCACACATTTTGGGCGGTATCTTGGCAATAACTTGAACTTGGGAAAAAAAATCTAACGGCGTCAAGTCGCATGACCTTCACGTCGCCAAAACGTAAAATTACACTTTCTGGAAACTTCTCATGCAATAAATCCAAATTCAGTCGTGTTGTGTCGCTCGCGGCACCGTCTTGTTGAAACCTAATTTCATAATCTTCAAATGCATGCCAAAAATAGTCGGTTATCATATGGCCATAGCCCTCTGAATTGAAATTCGGATTATCCGCCACACTTTCACTAATAGAAGCGATATTGCAACGATGCACTGACCTGATCACACCTGCAACGCTTCCAGTCTCCTTAAATTTCTTTATAATCTTGGCAATTCCTTGCGCAGTAGGTCGATGATGACGCCCATAATCACCCCGTAATGGTCGAAAACTGTCCACCTTTCAATCACCACTTTTGTAGTAAGTTTTAGCTATTTTTACACGTTCTTCGGTTGTTAAACGATCCATATTCATAAATGGCAAATCTTTCGCTAAATAAATAACACTTCAGATGACAGGTATTTAACAACTTGTCAGACCGGCGGTTTAGAAACCACTAAATGGATAACCATATACAACGACATAATGCTCCTAATCCTTGTATTCCTGACATACAATGGATACATTTTGCGTTTTCAAAAGTGACCGTCACAATACCCACCTTTAGATATAAAAATCTGCGCTCAAGCAAGCGCTGCGTACACGGAAACGTTACAGCCAATTGTAAAACCTGCTGTGAGAGAACATTATAAGGAGAAGACAATAGAGACAGACCGTCTCACTCGCTCTCTCTAAATGGGAGAAATGGTTATGGAAAGAGCGGAAAGGCAAAAACATAGAAAAGTTGAGAAACAGAGATAAAGTCCGAAAACTCTATCAAAGGTTAAAAGCATAGGTTATCGCTAAACGTACACCGAGTAAGTCGTATGGCGAATTCCCAAAATTCTATAGCTACAACTTAAAAAGTATATGTATTTTAGTACTTGTGATCCCAAATTTAAGCTTTTATCTAGGCGATGGTACCAGATTTTCCCGCGATGTACATTTCTTTTTTAATTGTTCCAGTAGCACAGGGTAGACGTGTAAAGTGTTACCGACTTCAAACTGCTGTAGTAACCGAACGGCCAATGACAGCGCCCTTATTTTTTGACCAGCGTCAGCCTGTTATATTGATTACAAGCCTACGAAAGCATATCGTTTTACGTCGTACTTAGAAAAGTTATCGGAATGAATTCAGACTCAACAGTATTATTTCTTTGCATTTGGCTGGGAAATTGATAAACTACGATATTTACATATGAACAAATTGTTTGTATATCGGATGCCATGGAGGTGGACATCCAAAAACAGCAACATGACCATGCGGCAAGTGAAGGCCCGAATTCATAACAAGAGGTAAATATTAAAGAATGAACTAAGGTTTAGGCGCTGCAAGGGGTAGTTCGCCCAGCAAGAGCAAATGTGTTAAAACACTTGGTGGCGGCCTTGAAATGTGGGCTTCTCTGATGAACAAATTTTTAAGGTTCAGCAGTATGAAACCAAACGAGAAGATCATGCATGGTTAGAGTGCAGATCAACGGTTTAGACCAGCTAAATACACTGCGAAAGCGCCGGAACCATAGATAATTTGGACCTCGGTAACTGCCACAGGGTACCTATCATTCACTTTTAATGAACAGGGCGTAAAGGTAAATCAAAAAATCTGTTATGAAAAGATGTTAAACGATGCTTTGTGACCATGGTCATGTAAACAATTCGGTAGAAGGCATTGGATATTTCAACAAGACTGGACACCATCCATAAAAGTTACCAGCTTCATTTCTTCACAACAACGGACACCATATTTCCCAGACTTTGGTCAGCGCATTGGGCAATCTTGCAACAACTTGGCATATATAGATTCGAAATTTATTTACTTTTTTTTTCAAAATAAAAAAAATAATAATAATAATTTAGTTATTAAACTATTCAAAATATCTAGTTTACATTTTCAACAACAAAATTATTTCTATCTTCAATCCAATAGTTATTATGTGACCAATGAATATTGAAAAAATTTGCTTACCTGATAGCTCAGCCTGTGAAACTTCGTTTCCGACATCAAGCCAGGCTTATCGATCATCGATGTGGCCGCCGCTTGTTGAGCCTCAATAACGATTTGTTGGAATTTCGAGGCGTATTTACGTTCTTTACGCTCTTTGCGCTCTTGTCGCTTTTTGCGTATCAAATCGCGCACTCGCTCAATACTGCGAGCTAATTTAGACTCTTCGCCTACTTCCTACAAACCGGATAAGCACAGTGGAGGAAAAAAATAAATATTATGCGTTAGAAAGTTAAGCACGATATTATAAGACAGCAATATGTATTATGGTTTAAAGAAAAACTGAGCAAATAGTATGTATATAACTATATGTTGTATATATATATACATATATATATATATGTATATATTATATATATTTTCAAGAATTCAGGACAACACAAATGATAACAATATTTCTTCAAAATATGAAAGGCCAATACATTTATACCAAATCTAAACAAATTTTAACATTCCAAACCAATACAAATCTGTCAGTAACTTTTCAGAAACCAATCACAACAAATGGAGCTACAAAACTACAAATTTTAGTTTTCGAATGTGATTTCGTTCAACTACAAATTCACTACAATGTTTCTAGAGGCGTGGTAAGGATGTACATGCATGTCTAAACGTAAATGTCAAATTTCGCAAGTATGAAACGTCAAACGTTTTTTTCTCTGATATTTCATTTTTTTGTAGGGGTTCGTTTTTATTCGTATTTAAGATGTGATTACGAGGGAATAAATGAAATTACAGTGGGCTCGGGGGAGGGCGTTTAGTATTGTGATGAAGGTTTTAAACTACAATTACCTTTTTCTTCATTATCTGTTAAGGTTTATAGTTTTTCAATAGATTTCATAATAAATATAATGCAGTGTAATAGATTTTATTAGGAATTGCAATTTTCGGATTTTTGTTTTATCATTTTGATTTTGTTTTTTCATGTTTCAAGTTTTTGTTTTATTTAGTTGTTTAGTTATTTAGTTTTGTTTGGAAGGCACGGTGCACATTTTCAATAGTATAATTAATTTTTTTTTTTCAATATTTTAATGGAAGTTAAAATGAATGTAGGTATTTTGTTAATTAATTTAATTTATGTTGGAGAAATTTAGTGCAATAGTATAGATTGGATTAGAGAATTTGGAAAAAAGTCGGTATTGTTTGTATGTAGCGTGAATTGTAATATTTTGTTAATAGTTAATTTTTTATTATTTAATTTTTTTTTGTATTATGTAGAAAACATTAAGCAACACACACACACAGTCACATAGATACACACATATATAGTTTATAATAATAGTAATAAGAAGGAAGACAGTAAAATATTTATTAAATATTTAATTAGTTTTAAAGATACACAATATGAAGTATAGCAAATATGTAGTATTAAGTTTTGATCATGAAATAAATGTAATGGTAGAAAATTTCAATTTCTATTATTTCTGTATTCGGAACTAAACACGAAAGTGCTGTAAATAGAAATCAACTTGCCAAAATCATCATATTTGAAAGAAATTATATTTGTTTTAATAAAATAAAAGATCAATATATATTATATCCTAAATGCAATAAATCTAAATTATGAATACATCATTTAAATATCTGCTGAATAGTACTTGAAAAATACATACAAATTTCAGATGGAGCATTCTTGTCCACAACAACCTCTTAAATCTATTCAGTCAGTTGTCTAGAAACAAATGTCATGAAAACTAGTAAGTTTTTCATAACATCTAAAAAAAGTTTCATAAAATTTAAGAAAACACGTTTACGAAGGTTTCATGGCGATTTTTTAAGACACCGTTTCATAATTTCTTAACAGATTCTTCTTTTCATTTACAAAATTCATAAAAACACTTTAATTGTATTATAAAAAGAATGTTTTAAGAAGAATATTTCTTAAATAATACGAAAATAATTTTTTCAGTATGGTGAAATTCGTTGCGAAATAAATTTATAGAAAAGAATAAATAGAATAACTTTGTAGAATAGTTTCCGCTTTTTCGCTAATACATAAAATAATTTGCAATAGGCTAGTTAGATGCTCTGTAAAAATAATTTTTGATAAATAACGTCGTTGACGTGTAATCCAAAGAAACAGCTCCCTTCATAATTTTCATTAAAAATGTTAAAGATAATTTATTTCAAAAAATTACTTAAAATGCGCAACAGTTCCTATTAAAATTCATTATGTTGTGATAGAATTGTAGAACGTTTTCTCCCTCTATATATCCGTTTTAGGCTATTTTTTATTAAGTCCTAAAACAAAATGACCCTTTAAATTTTAAATAGACCATTTGGTTGTTCTACGAAAATAATCTTGTTTAAATATCACCCTTGCGGCCGATCGCAGGGCAATAGTTACCTATTGTCAACATTTGAGCCAGCCATTAGAACACTTCGAGTAATCTACAAGTCTACTGAATGCAAACTGTGACGATCGAAATCGTGATTAAACTGTAGGTCCTGTTGAGTAGCATTTCAAATAGAATGCGTGTAAACTCACTGAATGTGAGAAGTTTTCCCATATCTCATACATGAGATACAAGGAAATTTATTTTTTTACTATCACTGTTGGTATGTAATCATAAAAAATAGCTCACGGCAAAATATTCAATAGAATTTAAAATTTATTTAGGACAACATTGAGCAGAATTATCGGAGCATTGTTGGTGCTTATTCAAAAAGTATGACTGCACAATAATCTGTATTTTGGCTGTTTAACAGCACTCACCTAGGGTATGCATTTGGTGGGAAAAACATTTACTGTCAAAGCAAAAACCTCAATTTTGTTCCATAATATACAAAGTCATTTGTCCCTACTTGACTCCAACCCTCTCGTACAAATTACCAAATTCAATGCAATCTCAATGTGCTATAAAAAATGTTTTGTTTGATGTTCTGTTTAGATATTCCTCCAAAAAAATGATAAAGTTCATCATTAGCATTAATTGAGAAGTTACAAACCAAAAAAAATCCTGCAGACGCGCATTCGAACATCTAATATTTTTTCAAAGGTAAACAATTGGTAATAAAACTAAAAATAAAAATAAAAGTTATGTATTAAAAGTGCAAAGCGATGAAGTTTCTCTTCAAAATTATCAAGGCAATTAATTCCACACCAATAAAAAAAAACTAAACACCAATAACGATCGATTAAAATGACAAATTAAATACATTTAAGAATTTTTAGCTTCTTTTTAGATATCATCAGCGTCCATAAGTTCTTTGGACACAAAGAACTTTGGCATTATAACAAATTATTCAAGGGCTTCAATTTAGAATGGCTTTTAAAAAGGCATTTGATAAAAACATATGTAATTGAACCACACATATAAGTAATTGCACACATCAATTTTAAACTCGCTTGTGAGTTTTTTTTTTTCTTTTTTTTCGACTTTTTCTCTTAAATTAAACAATCAGTCAAATATTTCAAACATCAATGATATGTGATGATTAGGAGGAACTGTGACATATGCGAATTTAAGAGAATGACATGCAGTTACTTACCTCTTTCTTCGATTTGAGCTCCTCCGAATTGAAGCTGTTGAGCAACAAGGCCAAAAACAAGTTTAGTACCATAAAATTGCCCATGACCAAAGTAGGTAGAAATATGGCAAAGCAGGAGGAAGCACCTTGCTGTAAAGTTGGAAAAGAGTAATTTCTTTTTTTGATGTATATCCAACAATTTAATTATTCTCAATAATACTCACCTCTTCTTCAGCTCTCATGCAATCCCACAGTGGCTCAATCCATTCACCGCATAAAATTCGAAAAATCATCATAAATGAATGGAAAAAATCATTGAAATTCCATCTGTTCAGAGAGAAATTGTTCACATTATTTTCGATATCTTGCCGTTATTGAAGACATTTTAGATATTTTTACCTTGGCACCGGATCGGGTTCAAATTTTTCTGGTGTATAATCTTTAGAAAACAATTGCATGCCAATGACGGCAAATATATAAATGACTATAACCAATATTAAGGTAAGATTACCCAAAGCTCCTATGGTTGAAATAATAATACTTAATAACACTTTCATTGTAGTCCAAGATTGAGCCAATTTTAAAACACGTAACTAGAAATACGAAGGAAGAATTTCATGAGACAAATAAAAATGGAGATTTGATAGATTAGCAACGACTGGAATGGATTGCTTTCATTGAGCTGATTTCACGACGTTATGATCTTACCAATCTTAGACCTCGCAAGACACTGAGACCATCGACTAATTCAAATATTATGTCCAACAATGAGGCCGTTACTATTATCAAATCAAAAATATTCCAACCACATAGAAAAAACTCTTTGGATAATGCCATTAATTTTATAATACATTCAAATGTAAATATTGAAGTGAACACCTAAAAGGACACAAAAAACCAAGAAGCCAGTTTTGATTTTAGATTTCATTGACATGAATGAGTTATGCATGCATTAGTTTCCGCTGCCGCAACTTCAGTGAGTTGAAGTTGATAATGTGGAGCAATTCATACCTTGTTTCCAACATCGAGGGCATTGCGAAAATTTTCACTCATGCCATGGTGTTCCATGGCCAAGAAGGCTGTATTCAGGACAATGCATAGTGTTATGGCCAACTCGAATAGGGGATCGCGCACTACTTTGTAGAGGCAATTTTGAAATTGCAGCCATCCCTCGTAGTCGATGCAACATTGAACACATCTATCACAGTTGCGATCGGGAAGATCATCTGAAAGTAAGTGAAAAGAGAAATTATTCGGTCAACAACAGGAAGGAGATCGGAGTTGGATGTCAGTTTGTTGAAACGATATAAAACTTTTTTTGTATTGTTTTTTTTTTTTTTCTTTTTTTTTGTTTAGCTATTCTGAAGCTGCCCAAAAACAAAAGTAACTAAAGAGAACTGCTAAGATTTATTGGGTTTATACATATCAATATCTTTCCTCACCATACACAACACATAAGGTTTAATAGCGTATTCAACATTAGCTTTTGGCCAAACATTAAGACGGAGAAGGAAATGAAACCCCCAAAATGTCATTGAAAGCGCTATGGGAATATTCGTACAACTGTAGAAAAAATGCCCCCGATTGGTGGTTGTCCTCGATAAACCATTCGCGAAATTGCGATATCCACTGCAGCCGCAAAGCAGAAAGACCTGTATCAGAATGCGAGTCTGTAGTTGAAAGGTAAGCTTTAATTTAGAAAAATGTTCGTTTTACGCTGATTGATAAATAAGACCCGACGGAAAGCATAGATGAGACCAAAGAACCAATAAACATGTGTTTGCAACAGTGTTATCTTGTTGGGGGTTGTTAGCTCGAACGCATCTTTTTAAGATTATTTGGATTATCACAAATGTTTTATTGCCTTACATACAGTGGGAAGCAAAACTGTCCGGATGTTTTGCATTAAGAAAGTAAGGTAATGGAAATAATACAAATATAGGTATATTATCAAATATATGTATTTTTTTATTTAATTGAACATTATTCTAAATTATAAAGCAAAAAACTCATATAAATTGCTTCAAGAAAAATAAAAATATTTGAAAAACAAAAAATTCACTATCGGACACTTTTGCACTTTTAGCGGGTTGTTGAAAATCAACTAACGGTCCCAATTTAATATTTCGTCCAAAGGCCTTTGTTTTTAATTACGCTTTCAATACATTTTGGCATACTCTCCACCAACTTTTGGATGATATCATGGTCAAGAGCTCGCCATTCATGTTGTATTCTCTCCCAAAGATCGTCAAAATTTTTTGGTGGGTTTTCAAAAGCTCCCAGCTTTCTTTTAACAATAGCCCATAAATTTTCTATTGGATTCAGGTCTGGGCTTTGTGCAGGCCATTCCATTGTCCCAAAAATTTGGTTTGTAGCCAGCTTTTAACTATTTTGGCCGTGTGCTTCGGATCCCCGTCTTGCTGAAAATGACTTCTTCGGCTGGATAAGCACTCTCGTCAACAAAATTTGGTAAATTTGTGTGTAGAATATTTAAATAATCCTCCTTCTTCATTATCCCTTGGATTCTCACCAAAGGTCCAATGTTCCACCAAGTAAAACATCCCCACACCATAATACTGCCGCCACCATGTTTCATCGTTTCCTTCACTTGGTGTTTTTGGATGCGCTCATGCGGCCTATGCCAATAATATTCTTTTCCATCAGACTGGTATCGGTTGACTTTCGTTTCGTCGCTCCAAATAACCCGTTTTCAGTCATCTACTGCCCATTTTTTGTGGATTTTACAGAAATGAAGGCGTCTTTTCACGTTTCTTTTTCACACTCGCTACTAAAAAAAATCTATTTAATGCACGTCTGGCCGTCCAGGAACTGACATCCTTACCAATACTTTTTGCAGCATTTTTCGGTGTCTTGATGGCCTTATTAAGCAGCAAACATTCAATCTGTCGGGCATCACTATCAGAAAGCAGTCTTGGTCGACCCCCTTGGTTACTATTGCAAGCTACATTACGTGGTTTTTTCATATTATTTACCGTGGATTTACTTAAATTTAATCTTTCAGCAATTTTAGGGCATGAATAATTATTTTGCAACTAATTTATCGCATTGTTTTCAATGGCAGATCCCCTTCCATGAAATCTAGTCCAATGGAATTTTAGCTGCCCTTTTTTGCGTCGCCAGTTGATTTCATTGCCAAAGAATTCTCAAGTTGTATCATTTTCATGCATAACCAAAACAACGCCGCAATTGCTGGCCATTTTAATATGTTTGAGCACTCCGATGTCAAATTATGCGGCTCATGATTCATATGCCGTCGATACTCTCCGTTAATGATAGCCCATCTATATACTTTAGCGAATATTTTGCTGCCGAATACTCAAAGATCGGTATTCTGCAGACAATTAGAGCTAGTTAATGTCTGATATAGCTAGATTTTATTCATCTACAGAAGACTTTATCATTAAACCGAATTCATTTCTGTCAATCACAAGACTGGCATAATTCATTTAATAGACAATGAAGTCGAGGTACTAGATAAAATCATTTACTATGCGAAGTTATAACCACCGACAGAACACGCAACGTCCCACAAAGGTAGCTTTTTTTGTAGAAGCAAATATATTTTTTTGTGTTGACTTCGCACCACCATGGAACACCATGTCATAACTTTTTGATAAAAGTTCCAGGAATTCAGCTCTATTTCTGTGCCTTTTAAAAATCACATAGAAAAACCTCTTTAGAGAATTCCCTTACAGCACGCGTTACGATTGACTGCAGCATTGCCATGTAACATCCTTTTTCTCAGACAGTATACGAGACTTTTCATTGTGGTTTTACTTATTTCACCAAAATGCGAAGCTTGCAGAACTCGACATCGAACACGCAATATGTTTTCGCTGTGAATAAGAAACGGTGTTGCCAGAACTTGATAACGAAAAAAGACAACATTTTCCCGAAAAAAACTGAAACTAGCTAAAAATAATAAATCTGGAAAAAAGACAAATTTTGCAAGCCAAATTCTTTTGACTGAGATACATTAATATTTATTTAGTTTTATAGGTTGACATTCAAGAAGTGAGATCTATCCATATTTCTGGATTGCATGTCAAGATATATAATTCGATTGATGGATTTATGAGGATTATAAAAAGTACAATCTTTATCTAGTCAACACCACTTTCATTATTTTTTACTTTGGATTAGCAGGTTATTCATTTCGATTAATGTATTTAAAGATCCCAACAATATTCTAAAATTTGTGAAACAATTCTATTTTTAAGTCATAAAAGTATCAGGAATTTTACTCCGATTTGTTTTACATTGAACATTTTTCATCCTTCACTAAATCAAAATATTTGCTGTGTTTTATATGTATATAAACGACCTGTGAGTAGTTATACGCATGAAAATAAAGGTAATATTTAAAAAAAACGTAAAAAGTCTGTTTTACTTAGCACCGTAAACAAAAAACTTCTAGTAAGAAATGTGTATTTTTTCAGATAAATGTAGTTTATCGAATTTTATGTAATACTCAATAATGCATGGACCGCTAATGCTGACCCGACCTATATTCAAAATCCAACTTTGCCTCAAAATACTTATCATTTTGTGAAGTTTTGACCTACTTCCGCTCTCAACGGTGCCATAAATTTTAAATTTAATGTTCTGAATCAGGACAGCCGTATGTTTTTATGGATAACTAAAAATACAATTTCTGATTACAAAAATTCTTTCAGTGCTTCTGAGTTGGTTCTCAATTCAAAGATATTTTGGATAAAATTGACGAAATTTACAAACAACAATTTAAACAAATTAAATTTTAGCAAATTAAAAATTTAAACAAACAAACAATTTAAAATGACAATTTTAATTTATTTTCCTAGCGATCAGTCAGTCGAGGTTGTCCCAATTTTTAACAATATTTTTAATGTACATTTAGAGTTTTTTAAAGATATTACCATAACTTGTAATTTTCCTAGTAGTTTTCCTAAAAAAATCCTTAAATCTAAATAGACAATTCCTGTTGAAACACTTACCGATTACAACAATTTCGGAAGAATCCTCCGGATGTAAAGCATAAATATTATGCTTCTTAATGCGTGCTATATTTCCATTGCACTTTATTAGACGAACTTCGCGCGGCGACAGAGCCAGCGTCACCGCTGTATGTTCATTCTGACCGTCCACGGCAGTGGTGGTGGTTACGTTAACCACTTCGGAAGCAGTTATGTCTTGTTCTTCATGATCATCCACCACACCCGAATCATCTTGCGATGACTCACGATTCACACCGCCGCCTCCACTAGATGAGCTGCCCTGGCGACCGGCATGGACCAACTGTCCCGAGGGATACAACATGTTCGGATTTTTCTCGGCCTCATCTTGAAAACAAATACGCGCTTGGCGTTGTTTTTCTTTGGTGGAGGAACCTTTCAGTTGTTGACCCTTCAAATCCAAGTCGATAGGTCGTTCACAACCGCTGTGGCGGGGACTGGGACTAGGTGTGGGTGTGAGTGAATCACCTTTACCAGTGTGCTGAAAAATAAAGTGATTTTTAACCAAAATGGCATCGAGTGTATGTGATATCGGCTAAATTGCACTTGACTGGACACACAAAAATGTTAATTTCTTAAAACAAACATCATATTTAAAAAAAAAAATTAAATTTTTTCTTCATTTACATTTTCCAAAAATTTAGGGATTATTATTATTTGTATTATTATCATATTATTATTTATTTTATTATTTTTATATTTAAAAAATCGCTTGATTTTGAGAACAAACTTTTGACGGCCAGTCATTACTTACAGAAACTTTAAATTATTTCCAAAAAAATAAAATGTTTTCTCCGGATTTTCTCATTAATTAAAATACAAAAGTATTTTTAAAAGATTTTGTGTGTGGGCCAACTTTTTAATTAAATAAATCATTTCACCTAATTTCGTTCATTCTTTTTTAAATTTTGGTTTAAGTTCTTTAAAATGCTTGGATCTTCTGTGCAAAAAATGTTCCTCCAATGAATATTTTCTGAAAAGTTTCTTTGGAAATAAAGAATTTTTCTCCCTCATATTTTTTACTGTATTTACAATATTTTTTCAAAATTGTATTTAATTGAAAAAACTTCAAATTTTATTCAATTCACTTCTTTTATAAACTGAATATATAAAAAAATTCACTTTTTCAGATCCATCTCTTTTGAACATATTTCCCATTTTCTAACTGTACGTTCTCTAAAATGTTTCTAATTTTTCTTCAAAATTTTATTTATTTTAAATTTTTCAATTCAAATTTTATGAACTGATTTCCCGTTTTCTCTCTGTTAGACTTAGATTTTTTTAAAATTCAAATATTTTCTTTATAGTATTTTTGGTGAGACATTCCATCCCCCGTTTGTCTATTTTCTACTTTGAAATTATTTAAAAAAAAAACTGATTTAAAAAAACAGAATTTTTTCAAAGAAAATCGTAATTTCAATATATTTGTTTGATACCAAGGTATATTTATTTATTTTTTTTTTTCTTGAACATGTAATTAAGAAATGATATTTAAATAAAAATCCATTTTTTAACTGCTTTTTCAGAACGATTTTAATTTAAGCATATAAATCTCTTTTATATAATATTTGTAAATACATGACGTCTTTTTGAAAAAAAAATTTGATTTTTATTTGATTTGTAAATACTTAGATTTTTCTCTGTAAATATTTTATAACCTTTTCAATTTTAATTTTTAGAAACAAAATTCTTAAAAATGAGAAATATTGTTTTTATCCCTAATTCCCAATTCTTTTTTAAAGTTCGTTTGTGAAAATAAATTTTTTTATGAAAGAAAGTCTGATTTTTTAATAAAAATTCCAAGGAAAATGTTACGACTTTTGAAAATTAGAAAAATATTTTCTTTTAAGAGAAAAAGTTAATTGAAAATATAATATATAATATATAAATTTTTTTTTATATTATAATCAAAGTATAATTTCTAAACAAAATTATATATTTTCATTTAAATTGTTCTTATACAAGAAAATAATTTTTCGTTCATTTCATTCCATATTCGTTTATTTTATTCATTAATATCCGAACCATATGGCCATGTATAGCTAACGTTACCACAATGTAACATAAAAAAAACATTTAAGTATAATAATAAATTATTTCCTTTGAAATTCATAACTAAACAACAATTATTAAGTTTATTTAATAGAAACAGTAAGTAAAAAAACATTACATACCAATTTTGCAATATTCAGGAAAAACTAAAAACAAATATTCGTCAATTGAATGTAATTACTACTCGTAGAGGATTATTCAGCATTATATTAGCTGTTAAACATTATTTTCAATATAAACAAATTGCCCATATTGAAGCTATTGGAAATATTGAAAGTTCTTAGTGCTAAACGAACATGAAACGATCTTTTTAATATGGGCGTTAGTTTGGGAACTCGAAGCTGATGGTTCCTATTTGACTTTGCGAATTGAAAGAGTTTAATCTCATAGATTGGCGCCTGGGCCTTAAAGATTTTATAAAAATTTTGCAAATTGCGTATACTAACAAAATCAACGAAGGAAAATCCCAAAAAATGCATACATATTGCGCTAAATGCTATTTAATATTTAAATTACTTGTATATGTATATTCTTTGAGAAAAACTTCACATTTTAATTAATTTATTTTTTTAATTTTTAAAAGTTTTCAAACTGTGGAATTTTTATTAAAAATGCAGATTTTCTTGAAACAACTTTTTATCCTTAATCAAAATTTTATTGTTAACATTTATATTTCTTTTGAATCTACTTTATGCTTTAGTTTTCAAAAGCTTTAAATTAAAAAAAAATGACATCTAAAAAGTCAATTTTATAGATTTGAAAAACATATTTTGCATGATTTGAGTAAAATCAAATATTGCAAAAGTGCTCTTAAGCAATTACGTACATGTATGGATTCTGCATGGGTTATTCCAAAATTGTATTTTAGCATAAATTTGGAGATAAAATGGAGCAATATGTTGTAAATATTTTAATTTATTAAAAAAAATCTCTGTATTTTTCAACAAATGCGGCCATTTTGCAAAAAATTTAATTATTAGTTGCAAACTACAATTGTCCGAACCACCAAATAGATCAACGGGAAGTCAATAAAAAGCAAATTCATTCAGTCATACTTCACACCAGAAGTATAATTTTGCAAAACTCAACCAAAACACCTAATTTTCATATCCATATCATTAACGTAGCAATAAATCCATCCATCCATCCACCCTCCTTGCTACGTCTATAATTCATATATATTTATTAATCAATGCATATTTGTGGGCAACATGTTGAAAGTTTTCCAGTTTTAGAGTTATATCGACATTAACAAAAAAGTGAATCCCTAGAACTCCCCCTGACACACTTTTTTCCAAAATACTTATTATTATTGGCGACTATCAGTGAATATTTTTCTATATTCCACACACATTAGAGTAATAACACATCGGAATCTGCTTAAATTGGTTGGAGGAGACTGCAAAATTTGTATACACTAGCCGACAAATTATCCCATAATCATGCAACGCGAACCATAGAAGACCTTTCAAAAACACTACTAGAATAACGTTCTCTGAGGACCTGAGAGTTTCTGTTCGAAGCGAGAAATCGGTAGCAGCATGCAAGATATGCCAGTTGGTTAAAGGTACTTAAAGGTACTCTCGGACACAACGCGAGCCATATATGTATCTCAGGATCATGTGGAAACATGTATTAAGGCGGCAATACAATTGAAAAAATGTGCCAAAGTATATTTTATGTTAACCAGTAAAAGGACAGTAATATTGCAAGAAATATTTTTGCTTTTTAATATTTTTGTAGAACATTTCAGTAGTTTATATCAGAACAACTTTCAAAGCAGTGAGAGGTAAAAATTTTATACATTCATGGAAGTTCAAAGAGCTGTTCGATTTTTATTATAAAAATAAGAAAGTAGGAATAAAAATTATAAAGTTTTCTGAAAGCGAAATATGTTTTTGAACATATTCGCGCAATTTAATTTTTTTACAACTTGTAATTAGAAGCCTTACGGCTAATTGAATATAATATTACAATGTACAACTAAAATGACTTAACGTATTTCAAGCTAATAAAACTTCTGAACAAGAGAGGAATATAAACACAAATAATATCAAAATTAGTAATAAAAAAATGTCAAAATTATCAATTAGAGAAAACATTAAATGTTACTATTAAAACCAATAGGCAATCTGACCAGCAAATTTTTATTTATAATCAATTTCAAACCTAAGGCAACAAAATGAAGGCGTGGAACTGACAACTGTGTTTTGCACAACAATGTTGCGATTAATCACAGCGTATTCATGCCCAGGTTGGAAAATTTAACATTTTGTTTTATCAATCTTAAGAATTATCTTATTGCTAGAGGTCCAAAGACAAATTCAGCATATGTCGCTGCCAAGTTTAGAAAATCCTTAACGGAACATGTATTACTGGGTATGAACACTTGGATATCATCTGCATAAATGCTAAGACATGAATTCAAAACATATAAGTTAATATAATTTTTCAAAAAAAAGTTAGAATTTCGAAACATTGTGGACGCACTTCACAAATATTCATTCTAATATTATTCTCTTAACACTGAAATTTTCAAATAAATTAGTTTTTTCCTAATTTATTCATTTTCGAAAAAAAACTTACAAAATATATATACCATGAAGAAAACGTCAATTTTAAACCTAAAATATCAAAATTTTTATACAATTTTTACTTTTTTCCCAAAAAATAACCAAATTTCAATATTTTTACACAATTAGAAAAAGTATTTTTAAATACATTTTTTTATACAAACAAATTTGGCAAAAAAAAAAAAATTCCAGTGCTTTTCATGAATGAGATATGAGCAAACTTCTAACATTCAGCAATTTTACTTGCGTTTTATTATTAAAACTTACTCAAGACGATTCGGAAATTCAGCTTCAGAAGCATTCATCACACACATCGGAGTGATCGTTACTCAAATAATGAAATGAGTTTGTATTGGGTAAAATCACAATCACATACCTGATAGTCACGTGTTGTAACCATCATGTCACGGCCGGTCACATAATATATATTAAATTTTTCCTAAAAATTGTATTTAAAAAAGTAAATTTTCCTTTCAAAAGAATCATATTTTTTGTACTCATTTTACTCTCAATTTTTTTCTAGTATGCTTTATTATATGAAAAAAAAAATAAAAAATAGTTTTTTAATTTTTTTTTTAATCGAAGCCCCATTTTTTAAATGTATTTCAAAACAACTTTGATTTGTTTGTGAACATTTCTTTTTTTTTCGGTCTCAAAAACAAGCGAAAAACAATCTTACTCGAATCTCGGAGAGGCGTAGGGACCTAATTTAATACTTGGATTAGTGCTGAAAACAACCTTCATTTGAGCGTCCACGCAAAAGTAAATTGGACCAGAACGCCCCTATTATAGGCCACCCAATGTCCCATGACTCCCGCCCCAACGTTTGAGCTTGATTTTAGTGTTTTAGGCGAATTTAATTTTTTCCGGTTATTATTTTTTATGTTGCCGGGTCAAGTGCAGATTTTCTTGTTTGCAATTTCCTACCGTTCCATTGCCATTACTGTCGGTATTGTTGTTGCTGCCCTCGCCTTTGCCGCCACCTTTAACCTTTTTTCTGCGCACCTTCTTTTTATTGTAAGAGGCCAGCAGGACTCCCTTGCGGGAATCGATTTTCTTTTTATTTTCCTTATTTAACTTTTTCACATTTAGAACGGACGGGTCGAAGCTGAAGGTTGAATCATCCCGATGATCCAATAAGTCTTTTTTACGTTCCTGTAACGAATAGAAAGAAGAAATGCAACAACACGTAAATATTGCGGTTTCAATCACCTCCATAGTGGCGACAGTCACTCACTTCATTTGTTATTTCTGCTTCTTCCTCGTAACTTAGAGCAACTACGGCTAACATTAGATTAATTAAATAAAATGAACCAAAAAACACAACCACTGTAAAAAATGATACACTCATCGGTCCCGAAGTGGCCAGCACCATATTATACACATTCTCCCAATAGTCCAGGGTGATCAGCTGAAACGTAGTCAACATGGACCACATAAAGTTATCGAAATTCGTGTAACCATGATTGGGATTTTCGCCCACACACAGGCAGGTATAGCCCACAGGGCAATGACGGGCCCCCGTCAGATTTCCACAGAGCATAGGCAGCTCTTCGTCGTCGTACAACCAATTGTCTGTATCGTTAATCCACCTGAAAGAAAAGACAGAGACGAAGCCTGCTGTGTGACCACACCACGGACACGGATAGACAAGAACAACTCACAGTTTCCATTCCAGATCGGTGGTATTGACCCAATCTTCAGGCAGATTTCTAACACATTTATTTCTTAGTTCTCCCATATAAACCTACAAATGTCATGATGTGATTTTTTATAAATGATAAATAATGGCTCAGTGATGATGATACGATCGCGCACTCACCTGCAGTGCAAACAGTGCAAAGACCATTAAACAAAATATGGTCAGCGTCATGACCTCGGCCAATTGACGAAACGAGTGCAATAGTGCGTTTATAATAGTCTTTAGTCCTGGCATTATGGAAACAGTCTTTAAAGCTCTCAACACACGAAATGTACGCAACCCGGCCAAGTTGCCCACGTCCATGCCAATGGTAGCATAACCACTCGCAATGACAACAAAATCCAGCCAATTCCAAGGATTGCGCAAGTACGTGTATTTGTTGAGCAGGAAGCCTTTGGCAATGATTTTTATTACCATTTCAATGGTATAAATCGCTAGGAAGATATATCTGCAAAGACCAAAGTGGGGGCAATTTGCATTGGCAGTCGATTGGTAGCGATCATGATCGTTTTAGTTGTACTTACTCAGCTTCTTCAACTGTTTCGGTCATGGCTAAAAAAATACAATTCATTAAGATTGTGGTCATGACACAGTAATCGAAAAACTGATTTGTTGCTATATAAACGCATATCCGTCTCGCTACACTCCAGGGATGGAAGAGGAATAGGCTTTTGGTGCCGGTGAAGCGATGTATGTAATTTTTCCGAAAACGTTTTGAAACCACACAAAATGTCTGAAAAGTAGAGAAAAGATATATATGTAAATGTGTAAATAATATCTGTAGATTGAAAACAAATTTAAACTCCAATAAATTTGATGCTAAAGAAATTGATTGATATTTGTGAAAGTTTAAAATATTGCATATTTGAAGGCTTGTCTACATTTGCGCCAAAACAAAGAGTATCAGGAAGAAGAGATGACATCTCTCTCCTACATTAAGCACCGATGTTTTAATATCGAGTCTTTTTTTTAAGATAAAGCCGGTTTCGCTGTTTAAAACTTCTCCGCACGAAATATAGTTTTTAAGTTTTGAAAAAGCTAATCATAACTAAATAACAATTTGAAAATTTGTTGCGTTAATTTAAATTTATAACTTTGAAATCAAAATTCTTCTGTAGAAACCCGAACTATAACTAAAATTGTGTATTTTATAGCACAAAATGCAAAATCGCAAACAATTTGAAATGTTTGTTGTTTTTATATAAAATGTTGGTTATTTGATTTACATTTTTGTGTAGAAAATGTTTAGAAACATAAATTGTCTGCTCGTTTTCTTAATTTTATCGTTATTTTCTACATAAATTCATATAAAAAATTTCCAAGAATTTAAATTCAAAGTGATTTTTTTGTTCATTTTTCTTTAGGAATTGGCCATACAATTTTAATTTTAAATAAAAATCTAAAATATTATTATTCTACTATTCAAGATATTTTTCGCAGAAAAGTCTCCAACACTTTACATTTTAGGTACTTCCTGTTAATTTTCCTCAAAATTTGGTACATTTCTGATCTGGCATTTTAATATATTGTTTGTGGTACATGTCAATTTTTTTTCAGAACATATCATTTTGCATTACTTGAAATAAAATTAAACTGAAATTTAATTATTCTAAATTGACTTAAATTTGCACCTTTGACGCAACTTATAATTCTGCACATGAGATCCGTCCTCATGAGTTTTAGGATAATAATCGATAAGCGGATTTCAGAAATGAGAAGAGAGTATATGAATCATAGAATCAATTTCCATCTGAATTCAATCAAAAAATGCATATACGGCGAATTGCAATTATAGTACGAAATATTAACAATGTCCTTATTTAAACTAGGTAATATATTTTCTCGTGAAAAAAAATTAGCGGTGTTACCAACTTTTTTTGTTAGTTTTCAGCACAAAAATTGGAAAAAGTTTTTATATCAAAGTATGTTTGATAACATATTTGCAAAGTTGTGCCTTTTTTCACCACTATGTTATTTTACAAACTTATAAAAATTATTATAGCGTAACAATGTAATTTCGTGTTGGAAATCAACAAAAAGGTCGACATTGCCTTTGAGAGAATTTTCTTCATGAACATTTTTTATATAAAGTTTTATCGCGGTATTAGAAATGAAAGTGCTGTATAAAAGAGGAGTATGTTTGCATGATGTTAACTGCAAAAATGAAAAATTTTATTAATTCTTTGCTTTGTTAATTTAGTATGTTGAAATACTGTGCATATTGTGACGATTTACTTTAAATTGTGTAAAAAGTGAAATGTAGGAAAACAAATAGTAACAAATTCTTAAAATTATTTAACGTATACTACATTAATAAAATCGCATTGTTATAATAAATCTAAACAACAAATGGTATGTTACGTAGAAATTTAGGTATGGCTGTAAAAATTGTGTTTTACAATAATAATTCAAACCTTTCCAACATCAGTAGAACACACCACATTTGTGCGCCATCTACATGTCAGTTGACATTTGAGTCAAATACAACACTGCAAAAATACTACGTTAATCGTCTCATAGTACTTTTCTACACAACACTGAGCAATAGTCACCATTTTGTCAAAGTTGACGAATAAAAGAACTTCACCTGATACTTCCTTTCGTTGTCAGTCGTCTTCGAATACAGAAGCAAAATGAGAGCTAAGGTAATGCGATTGGAATAGTGCAGGAAAAGAAAATGTGTGTGAAAAAATGAAATTCCGGAACAAAGAATATTTCAAAACAAATTAGTGGAATCTATTGTAAACAAAAAAAAAAATATTAGAGGCGAAATGGCAACATTTGTAGTCATAATTAATAGGTTGTATGCTGCTTACACTACATAGTCTGAATTTTTGCTAAAGATCTATGAAGACACGTGTTTATCATTCTTCACATGCATTTTTCTTCCTGTACATTGGGTGAATTATTTGTTCAATTGTAAATTAAACAAAAATTTTGCTTGTAATTTTTATAGTGGCGTAAGAAGCGTATGCGTAGGTTGAAGCGTAAACGCAGAAAGATGCGTGCAAGGTCCAAGTAAGCTGGTTCTTCACAGTACAATGTAAGTATTCTAACATCACTCCAAACATTTCCCCGGGATAGTTGAAAAGTAGCTAAATGTCTTTTCAAAAGTCTCGGAAATGCTTTAGTATCAATTTTGATCGAATATTGTAGTACTAACTGCGTTTTTCTTATTTTAGGGATTCTTCATATAAACTGTACCACAATGGAAACGCTTCAAGTATAAAGTTTTTGGTCATCCCACTTGACATCACTGCGTGGTGGTAATGGAGTCCAAATTTTTTTTTCTAACATTTTGCACATACACAAGCTTGTGGAAGATGTGTGTTAAAAGAATAAAGAGTAAATCTTTTGATTTTTGCTTGAAGTTGAATTATTGACAAATGTGTTTTTACTTGTGGTTCAGTGGTTGAACAGGGAAAACATGCTTTCGCGCGTCCATCCAGTGTTGAATTGTATCGTTAACATAACCTCAAAATATCTGGGTATTTCCCTTCGGCTATAACTAGTGACTATTCCGAAACAATGACTGACGGTTTATACTACGCCATAAATCGGATAAACAAGTAAAATTAGTATTTCAAGTATTATTTGTGAGAATGAGGTTGAAGTGTGTTAGGCCATTATGTTATAAACTTGTCAAATAGGAAAAAATTGGACGCAAAACAATATGCGTACAATGGTTTCTTTCGCATGGTGGAAAGGTTAACAGGAATAAATCTTAGGAAAAGCTTGCATGGAGAGAACCAATTGTAATTACATATTGCAGTTGATATAATTAGCGACACCTTATTAGCTTCTTTACAGAGAGGTTTCAGGCAAATATATTAGCCTACAAGATATTTTTCACCACTTTCGCTAAGTCTATGTCGCTAAGCGAAGTTTGAAATAGTTCTCATCTTCGATAGTAGAGCGTTCTCTCTGGAACACAAAATTAGTATACAGGTAGTGTTTTCGAAACTCCAGAATTTTTTTATAACTCCACACTTAGGAATGATGGTGTGCAGCGCAACATGTTTATAGGTAGCTAGAATGGTTGTATTAAAATATGTTTATAAATAGAACACCTTTAGCGAAGAAATTAAGAACATTTTGAACTGAGAAGAACAGTTCATCTTTATACTTTACTTTGTACTTTAGTATTGAGGAAAGTTATTTCTTTATAACTCGATTATTTGGTTAAGGTAATATAAGTTTTAAAATAAATTTCAAATTTAGTTCTATCCATTGAAAATGATGACATGCGATTTATAAATTTTCAAGATTTTCAGCTACGTCCGTCGGTCTGACCCGCGTGCGGGCAAAGTTCATAAAACTTGGCAAGGGTTAATATTTTCTGGCCAATAGCTGGTATACGGAACCGAACAATTTATAGGAATTAATTTTCGATTTGTGCAATTTGTTTTTTGTAAGTTACAATTGCTGGTTCGTCCCATATAAATGACAGAATTGGTGTACAATTTTTAAGAGCAACAACTTCGGACTCATTTGCATAAATTTCGTTTCATTTTTCCGATATAATTATATTTTAATATGCAATTGAATGTTCTGTGTATTCAGCATTATACTAAACAAGGCAAATGTACTTTTATTTATTTTTTGACATTGCACCTCAAGCACTTTTGGTAGCCCATACATGAGAAGTAGGAAGACGGTATTTGGATCATAAATCAATTTCCACCTGAATTCACCCAAAAATTAACATTAAATTAGTAGGATGGGACAATATTGTGTATTCTTCAAATTCTTAAATTCTCTGGGTATTTTTAAACTGATCCTTATCTCAAACTAGGTGCTATGTTTTTTTCATAAGGAAAAAAATCCACGATACATTTCCTCGTTAAAAAAAAGTTAGCGGCATTGCCAACTTTTTTTTTATCAGTTTTCAAACTAAAAACAAATGTTTTTATGTCAAAGTACATATGTTCGATAACACATTTGTAGAATTGTTAAATTCCTACGGTTTTGGAAACCAACAAAAAGGTTGACATTGCAGATATGAGAATTTTTTTCATGACCATTTTTTTATATAGTTTTATCGCGGAAAACCTGGTAGTAGGAGAAATAAAAGTGCTGTATAAGAGAGAAGTATGTTTGCATGACGTTAACTGTAAAAATTTTTAATTCTTTGCTTTGTTACTTAAGTATGTTGAAATACTGTGTATATTGTGACGATTTACTTTAAATTGTCCTTGCCAAGTTACAAGAGCATTAAATGGAAAGTGAAATGTAGGAAATTCTTAACATTATTTAATGGGTACTACATTAGTAAAATCACATTGTTATAATGTACCTAAACAGCAAAAGTTGCGTTACGTAAAAATGTGGGTATGGCTGTAAAAATGGTGTTTTACAATAATTCGAACATTTCCAACGTCAGTATAACACAACATTTGTGCGCCATCTACATGTCAGTTGATATTTTAGTATTGCATTTCTAAAATACAACACCGCAAAAATACTACGTGTATCGAAAAATAGTACTTTTCTACACAACACTGGAAAACAGTCACCATTTTGTCAACATTTGCGAATAAAACTTTCGCATACATTTTACTTCGTTGTCAGTTGTCTTCGGGTACAGAAGGAAAATGAGGGCTAAGGTAATGGGATTGGAGTGGAAGTCGGAAAGAAAAATTTATGTGAAAAAAGTTGCCGGAACAAAGAATATTGCAAAACAAATGAGTGGAAACTATAGTAAACACAAAATATGTATTAAAGACGAAATGGCAACATTTGTAAACATAACTAATAGGTTGTTGTGTGCTGTTTACACTACACATTCTGGGTTTTTGCTAAAGATCTATAGACACGTGTTCATTATTTTATACATGAATTTTTCTTCCTGTACATTGGGTGAAATATTTGTTCAGTTGTAAATTAAATACAAATTTTGTTTGTAATTTTTATAGTGGCGTAAGAAGCGTATGCGTAGGTTGAAGCGTAAACGCAGAAAGATGCGTGCAAGGTCCAAGTAAGCTGGTTCTTCACAGTACAATGTAAGTATTCTAACATCACTCCAAACATTTCCCCGGGATAGTTGAAAAGTAGCTAAATGTCTTTTCAAAAATCTCGCAAATGCTTTAACATCAATTTTGACCGAATATTATAACAGGATGTTTTTTATTTTCAGGATTCTTTATATTATGTACAACCTTTATTATAATGGGAACGCTTCAAGCCTAAAGTCTTTGGTCATCCCTCTTGACATCACTTCGTGCGTGGTGGTAATGGAACACAGATTTTTTTTTCTAACATTTTGCACATACGCAAGCTTGTGGAAGATGTGTGTTAAAAGAATAAAGAGTAAATCTTTGGATTTTTGCTTGATGTTAGATTGTTGACAACTATGTTTTTACTTGTGGTTTAGTGGTTAAACAGGAAAACACGCTTTCACGCGTCCATTCAGTGTTGAATTGTAAGTTTCGTTAACATAACCTGAAAATATCTGGGTATTTTCCTCTGACTACACCAGAGGCTCTATATTCTGCTTGAAACAATAACTATGACTACGCCATAAATCGGATAAAAAAGTAAAAGAGGGAAATTAATATTTCAAGTATTATTTGTGAGAATAAAATTGATGCGTGTTATCCATTACGTTATAAACTTGTCAAATAGGGAAGGATTGGACGCAAAATAATATGATTGGTTTCTTTCGCATGGGTGGAAAGGCTAGCGGGAAGTAAATGTTAAGGAAAGCTTGCATGGAGAGCCAATTGTAGTTGCATATTGCAGTTGATAGAATTAGCGTCGCATTATTAGCTTCTTTACATAGAGATTTCAGGCAAATATATTAGTCTGCTAGGTATTTTTAACCACTTTCGCTGAGTCTAGTGCACTAAACAAGGTATGGATAGTCATTATCTTCGATAGTAAAGCGTTGTGTCTGGGAGACAAAATTAGTATATAGGAAGTGTTATATGATTTAAAGCTGGTTTCCGTTGCATTTGCTGGTAAAGCAGGTATGAATGAAGATTGTATTCGTTCTCGAAATTTGACAATACCATTACGTATCAACTGATACATTTGACATCTAAGGAATATTTGCAATCATCATCATCATCATCACATTCTTATGCAAAAGTGTTTTAAAACTCCGGAATGTTTTTATAACATCCTACTTAGGAATGGTGGTGTGCAGCGCAATATGCTAGCTAGCTTGTATGCTTGTTTTGATATACATATGTTTATAAATAGAACACTTTTAGCGAAAAAATAAAGAACATTTTGAGCTGAGAAACACAATTTCTTACAATTAACAACATAGATCATTTGGGGAAGATGGTTTCATACGGATTCCAGCAGTTGGACACCAATCGTTTGAACAAACGAAATAAAAACTGGAACAGAGTCCTTTGGCTGCGATTAGTAAGCGTGGAATTTATAAAATACATACGTCATAGCCTTGACTATGGAGAAGGAGGTATCTATCTAAATACATTGAATTTTTTGCCTAAACTGGCTTTTTGCTCTCCAATTACAATGTAAACATTAGGTGCTGCCATTTCATTGATACTTTAGTATTGAGGAAATTTTTTTATAACTCGAGTATTTGGTTAAGGGAATATAAGTTTCAGAATATATTACAAATTTGTTTCTATCCATTGAAAATGACGACCGCTTCCGACTGAATGTCGTTTTATATAACATGCAATTCATAAATTTTCATCGGTCTGACCCGCGTGTGGGCAAACTTCATAAAACTTGACAAATACTAATATTTTTCCCCGACAATTTCTAAAGTTTAAGTCGCAGTATCCCGAATTTTCTGCCGATCGACTAACGATGGGCTTTCTAGTAACTCCCACAGCTTGTATTTGTCCGTTGCACTTTACTCATCCCCCTTCTAGTATATCCGATTTAAGCTATATATTTTTCGGATCAAACAATTACAGTGTTGCGCAAAACAAAAGCAACAAAATGTACTTCAGACTATAAATACATAATTTTCATAAAAACAAAACATTTAAAACAAAGTTTACTATCTATTTTTACAGAGGTATTATTAAGCTATAAAACCAATACATTACAACAACAACAATTGCGTTTAAAAGAAATTTGAAAAAATGTACAGCAGAGTCGGAATTCACTTACGCAAAACAATAGCAACAAAGTAGAGAAAGAAGAGAATAGGTTTAAAAAAAATGCGATCTAACGGTACTTTTACAATGTTTTTGAGAAGCTGCCGTAAAATACTTTCAATTTGTGCAATATTTGATTCAGTTTGTCAACGATCTTTGCATATTAACGACGTTAAGAACATGGCGAGGGAAAAGTTTGGAGACAAATTAAAAAGTGAAATAATTAATGACTTTTTAGGTGGTATGAAGCAAGCAGAGATAGCAAAAAAATTTAAAATTAATAGATCCTGCAATTGCCGGTTGATAAAGAAGTATCGACGGACAGCAGAAATGAAAACCAAACATTTAGGTGGAAGACCTCGAAAAACTTCAACTCGGACAGACCGTGAAATTGTTAAGATGATAAAGAAAGATCCGTTTATTTCGTCAAAAACAATTGTAACATCTTTAAAACTGAATATTCATCACAGTACAGTACGAAGACGGGCTGTAGAAAACAATTTAAAAAGTTACAGCCAGCCAAAAAAACATTGCTTACAATGAGGCATATAAAAAATAGGTGAGTTTTTATTCTAGTGTAATGCTGTATTAATATTACTATTATTTCTTTGGAAAAGGTTAAAATTTGCTAAAAGACATCGCAATTGGTCAGTAAATAAGTGGAGGACAGTACTGTTTAGCGATGAATGTAAATTTAATCTAATTCAATCGGATGGAATGCAGACTGTCAGGCGACACAGAGGATAACGTCTTAAAACCAAGAACATCCTTGTCACTGCAAAGCATGGTGGTGGAAATATAATGGTGTGGACATGCTTTTCGGCTCAAGAACCTGGTCCATTTCATAAAATAGATGGAATAATGAACGGTGAGGGATATCGAGCCATACTACAACACCAAATGCTACCCCATTCAGAGTGGAATATGAAACTTCGATGGGTGTTTCAATATGATAACGATCCGAAACACACATCGAAAGTGGCACACAAAGTGGCACAATCACCTGATTTGAATCCTATTGAAAACCTTTTTTTCATCCTTAAAAGGAGAGTGGCAGGACATCGATTTTCCAACAAAGAGGAGCTATTCAACAAGTTGAAAACTGAGTGGGAAAACCTTCCGGAGGATTGTTTTTATTCATTAGTTGCCTCGATGCCAAAAAGGTGCGAAGATGTTATTAAAAACAAGGGCGGATACACAAAATATTGACTTTTTGCTATTGTTATGCGCAAGTGAATTCCGGCTCTGCTGCACATTTTTTCATATTTCTTTTAAACGCAAGTGTTATTGTTGTTGTAATGTATGTTGTATATGAATTGGTTTTATAGCTTAATAATACCTCTGTTAAAATAAATGGTAAGCTTTGTTTTAAATATTTTGTTTTTATGAAAATTATATATTTATAGTCTGGAGTACATTTTGTTGCTTTTGTTTTGCGCAACACTGTATACCCTTGCGCTCTATGCACTCAAGTTATCACACAACAAGTGGTAGGACTGAGAACAAAAAAGTAGCTAACTGTCACGACCCTTCTTATATCTCCCAGTCTAATCCAGCGATTTTTGCTAAATCAAAGTTTTATATATTCTTTCTAACCTGTACAATGCAGTAATCTACACTTCAGTCTTTAATATTGATTGATAATGTTTAAAAAATGTTGGGGAGTATCGGGCGGGCAACTACGCCCTGGTACCTAATACACAAACAAACGATTTAACTCATATTCTCAGGTACATACATATATACCGTTCATTCAATTGCATTAATTTGGCACATATCATATTTGGATTGCATTGCACATTCTGGTGGCCCCATGGAACAAAACCGAGTTAACGAAATCAAATTTGTGTCCTGTAATTAATAATTTGTAGTCTATAATAAACTTAACTTTATAATTTTGTTTGTCCAAGTCAGGAGAGAATCCACCTGCTAGAAGAAGTGATACGTGATGGTATAAGAATTTAGGGACACATTGAATTCGTGGACCTTTTTCGCGAAATTTAAGAAAATTTCATAATGCTAACGGGATAACCAAGCGTATTCTGGTATTTTCAAGCATTATAATTCGGAGCAACATTTAATAAAAAAAATGAACGACTTACCATATCCCTTTCATCACTCAACATATTTTTGCATCCAATCAAAATAATAATGGGTCAAAATGTATTCAAGTCAGTTCTCCTGATCGCAATTTCCGTACTGGTCTTTTTTTATATTTCCCTATATTATCGAAAAAGGTTAATTATTTACTAAAAATCAGTTGCTTTTTTTCCACTGATTTGCTTGAAAGTTAACAAATTTGAGACCTACTGTTTCATTCTGCGGTCTTGAGCTTTGCCATTTTTATTATTTATTTTGCTATATTTATTATCACCGAAGATATTTTCATAGAAAGTTGTCTATAAGTTGTGCGAAAAAATCTTCACATCGATTGCCATTTTTTGGAAGGAATTTTAGGTACTCGGATTAACCTGTGCTGTGCTCATGGAAAATTTTTTAACAGATAAAAAATAGTCTGTAAACATCACTGTACGCTAAAAAGTGACGTAAATGTGACATATGTTTCAAATACCTAAGTGTCGTTCCAGTATAACAGTTATTTGTAAGGCTTAAACCTATTTTTAGACGAAATTTTGTACTTTTCTATACGAATTGTAACCACATTCGACACGTACAATATCCACACTTCCCAATTTAACGAAATCGGTTCAGTACTAAATTAAAAATTGACTGTAAAAGGACTAAACTCAAACATTTATTTGTCTGTATTTCTTTTAACTTTGTAAATAACTATTGTAAATTATAGTAACGAGAAAAACCATCCCAACATTCATATTTTTTAAGACACCGACACAAGTATGAGTATAGTTACTGAAAAATAGTTAAGAAATAGTAAATACAATTCCATTGGAACATAGCAAAAAATGAGTTTTCAGTCCCTAAGACTATAATTTATAAGTGTAAAAAGAGATTGCGAGATTGCTCCATTAGGAAAAAATCTGCTCGTACATGTACTAATGCTACATCATAAATATATGCCTTTATTGATGTTTTGCTACAAGTTTTACTATTTATTATTCGTTAATTATTATTAATATATGGCAGTATTTCACATATACCGGAAATAATGTAGTTGTTGAATACACCGAACAATTCTAACTGCAGTATGGGATTTCAACTTATTATCATTGAAGATAATTTTGTAGCATTTTCTACGAACAACAACTTCTGACTCGTATGCAAAAAGTTCGTTTCATTCTTCCGATATAATTCTATTTTAATATGCAATTGAATGTTCTATATATTCGACGTCATATTAAACAAAGCAAATGCACTTCAATTTATTTCTCAACATTGCACTTCAAGCACTTTTGGTGGTCAATAATGAAAGGCTTAATGATTTACTTTTCAGCTGCCGATATATTTTAATATTCCCTACAAATGTTCTTTCTTATGATATATATAATCCGTCCCTAGTCTCATTTAGCTCAAGTAGTGGCAGAAGAGCCTTGAACATAGAACGCAATACATGTCCATATAGTTTACACCAGATTCATTTAGTTAGAAAATTTGGTCTTGAGAGTATACGTAAATCCTATGGAGAGTATACGTAAATTCATTGTCATTGGGACCATTTTGAAAGAAATTTAACCATAATAAGTTTCATGCTAAAGTCGTTCGTTTGAAAAATATTTACTGATGCATCACTAACCCGAGACTATTTAATTTTTTAGAGCACAAAAGAATTTTCAAGATATAAAATTTTCTACTTTTCTTTATGGAAAACGGGGTCAATAGTTAAATTTTGCTTGAAAACATGTTTTTCATTGTCGATTTTATGATGGTCAATCTGGTAGTTCCACTGCAAAGATAATACCAATAATAGACCTTCTGGGCAAAAAGGGTAAGATTCAGTTTTCAGATTTTCAGTTTTCTAATATTCATTCATTTTTTTCAAAAACTATAATGCGAAATTTTTAAAAAGGCAAAAAATCAAAGACATTCGTGAAAACATAAATTTATTTAACAAAAAAAAAAGAGGGGTTTGGTTTTAACTGAAATTTTGTTTATAAAAAATGTTAAGTGCTGTGAAAACGATGAATTTTTCTTATTTATTTTTATTGACAACGATAAAAAGCGTTTTGGTGAGAATATACTAGCGTTTGTCACTCGTTTTGGTCGATTTTTGTAGTTGAAGTTGTTTTTTTATTTTACACGCTTATATAAATAAGCCTTAAGTATATACCGCTAGCGTACATATTATTTTACCAATTAATACAACACTGCTAGTTTATTACCCGGCATTACACATCTGGCAGCACCCAAACTATAAATAAATAACTAACAGCTGTTCGTGATATAAGTTAGTATTGTTTACAAAATTTCACAAGGCTGCAGTTAAATAATGCAAACGCACATTTTCGTTAATTTTTAATAGATAATTCAATAAATTAAATAGAATTCTCATTAAAAACCCACGTCGAATACTCGCCAAGCTAATAATATGAAATAGAACTAAAGGTAAGTGAAATAGTTCAAAATTGAAAACAGCTACAAGGGCGCTGAAACGTACTGGAGCAAAAAAATGTGCAGGTGTCTCACATTAAAATGTGGTTGGTGTATTATGAAACTCGGCACAAGTGATTTTGTTTATAGTTATATATAAAATAGTGACAATATAATAAAAAAAAAAGCCGACTGTTATGTTCAAGAGAGAAAGACAACAGCGTGTTGCAAATACGCAAGCAGACGCAATAAATTGTCTGCGTTATTGGCAGAAGGACTATAATGGCTGGAGGACAATTGGAAATGTGTCAGATTTTGTGGATGCAGTTGCTAACAATGATGTTTATTGCTCATTTTGTCGTTGTTCATTTGATTAGGATTTCACTCAGCCTGCTAATATACGCTGAAAGGAGGTGGTAGAGATGGTGTTGCTACAATAACCGTCGTAGTTATCTGACAAATCCTTTGTGTCTGTTGTGTTTTCATGGGCAATTTATTTTGCATCATAGAACAAGAAATCCTTATTGTGTTGCAGCAGTATCGTATCTTCTAAACATTACCCAGTTTAGCAGACTTATGTGAAAGTTATTTAAAATAGATAAATAAATGTTTGTTTTGAATTAGTTAAACTTTTTTGTCCACCATGAAGTTCTAGCCGAATCATTTTAAGCAAAAATGCTTTATCTTCTTGAACAGATGGGATTTGTTGGGAGATTTCTAAGGAGGGCTGTGCATCATTGAATCTAGTAAGGAATAGGTTTTGTTCAATTTTAAAAGTTAGCTGGATAAAGACCAGGATGGAAATGCGGCAGAAGGAATTAGAAATAGACATGGCAAAGGCCACAGAGTGAAAAAGAAATCTCGTCATATTCATTATAAACTACATTGGGGTTCAGCATATATATTTGTGGTTATGTTGGAATGAATGGAGTTAGAAATGTCAGAGTTGGCCCACATTTTGTGTACCTTGATCGGTTCAGAATCAAATTCTGCGTTTGTCTGCTTATGTATTCTTGTAATTGGAGTAGTGGTTGCAAATATTATCAGGTTTCCCTCTTGCCTTGTTTGGCACAGGGACAGGCAACTGCCTTGAGATTGGATGATATCAATCCATGTTTGATATTAACACCATGCAAATGGACCATCCATAGATATTATCAAGCGTGCTGGCAGAGGGCATATTCTATTAAAAATGCCAGCCTAGGTTTCATGTAACCCCCAAATAAATGACCCGTACGTTTACGCTTGTCTTTATAATATCCTAAAATCACAGCTTCTGTTGATATCGGATTATTTTTTTTTAACTTATGTTTTGATCAGGGATAAATATTGTACAAATTGGACAAGTTGAGCTCTAGTCTTTTACTTCCAAAATAAATATGACTTAGTTTCAGACAACGCAAAATATCTTGGTGATAGACACTACAACAATGTTTTATGCATTTTTATTACAATCTTAAATGAAATAAAGTTTATTAACTATTTAGTTTCTAACTAGAATTTAAATATTATTTCATCGTAAAAGTGGTAAATCCATCCCATTTAGAACGATAAAAAGTTGATTGATTCCATTGTTTTTTCTTTAATGTAATCTATATTTCATCTAAAGGTTTGGCGAGATTCAGCGTATTATATAGAGTTGAGAGGCCTAAAATTGATTAAAGGCTATTTTATTCCTTCAGACTATATATTTATCTGGAGATCAATTTCAAAAAAATATATATGTATATGCAAAAAGTAAAAAGAAATGTAACAAATGTTCGGTAGTACATAGACATCGAAAGATAACGAGGCAACCAATGGAGCCTCCATTTTTGCATTTCCGGCATTTAAGCTCGACAACCTACCCGGATAAATGCGATAAAATTTGTGAGCACCTCACTATACCACAAAATTGTAAAACTCAATGTGCATAATACTCTATAGCGGGGACAAAACAACACATGGTTTCGAACTTGGTTAGAACTTTGCGCCCGTTATCAGATAGAGTGATAAAACGCACGCCCAAGAAAGAAAGTCTTTGACGGCGCAAATTTCAAATTCAAACAATACTAATATAAGTACCATTTTAAAATATAACGTAAATATATTATAATAGATTCCAAATGGTGTGATTGAAAAAAATGTCCGCACTTGCGTTTACTTTTATGGTTATGGTATGCTTTTATATGAAAAGCGTTTCTATGGTCTCAAATTAAAAACAATTTTTTTACCATTTTTAATCAGTTCTTTATTACACAAATTTTAAATTCCCGAAGTGCCTACAAGGCAAACACATTTTTACGTTTATTTATATTATTTTTAATTGTTGTACTGTTCCGTTTTTTAGGATCACAATTTCGTCACATCACTAATTTTCAAAATACTGAAGATATCTTAAAAATCATTTTTTTCTCGGAAATACATTGTTTGGAACGCTGGCATAAATGTGGAAATAAAACTGAAATACAATAGAAATAGGCAAAAAAATCCCCTAGGACCATAAGAGGTAGGGAAAATTATCTTGTATTCACGAGGTATGATTTGATCCGCAAAATATTTAGTCTGATCTAATTTTACGTTAACTGACCTCATGACTTCTAAATGGTAGGCGAACTAGTGGTTTTTGATAAATCTTCCATCTTATGTGAGAGAAAAGAAACGTCATGAGTAACTCGATCAAAGTTACATTCCTAAGTAATAGATATAGATACATATCGGATTGTTAAGGGTTCCTGCATTCCTTCCTAGCGGTAGAAAATATTACGAATGTCCAAATTTTAGATTAATTGGACATGCTAATGTTAATTTGTAAGTCTCTGAAACGAATGTCGTTATAAGATACTAGGTGCTTGATACGTCTCCTTTGCTGCTCTCGATCTTTTCCTTATTAAATAATATGTTCTTTTCTATTGCTCAGGGTATAATAACTAAAATTGTGTACTCAGTTTTCAAAAAGAAAAAGTAAACAGGTTAATAAATAAATAAAAAAAAACTTTAAGTTTATCTTGGTGGAGATTTTTCTACAGGAATCTTAAGTGGAATGGTTATTACTATTAAGAAATGCAATATAAACTTAGAATTTTAAGGCCTTTCTTCATTTCTTTTTAAATTTAACCACATTTAAAATTTCTTTGTTGAAATATTTCTGATTTTATATTGTCTGAAAAGTTCGAGACAACTTCAATGTATTTAAAGAAAATAACTTACTGTTTTCTTTGCGTTTATTACAATTCGTCTTAGAAAACGGCCATACGGGGATAATCGACAAGACGTTTTACTATGTACTATCAGTAGGGACATAAAATACATTTCTGTCACATTTATTTTAGTCTTTTGATGATATGATAATATCCTTTGAAACTATTCATAAAAGAAGCCTATAAATTACCACACAATCTATTAGATGGGAATACATTTGATCCTTTTATATATAATATAGCAAGAAAATATTCATTCATGTTGTTGTATAGATATTGTATTTAACTCAATGAACTGTAATGGAATGCTAACATAGATGTAAAACAGTTGGTTGTTTGTGAATAGAAGGGAATGTTAAACGCCCGAGAAGAAAGAGGGAATATTATTTAGTTGTTAAAGACATTTTCTTTAATACAACAGATCCTTCAATTAGTGATATCCAGAGAGGAGGTAAACGTGAATTTAAAGAAAAAATAAAAAAGCTCTTTTTTCAGATGGTTGAAATGTGAATATTTGGAGGATGTTTAAACCCCAATTTCTTCATAATATTGGAAAAATTCGGCCTTCATTAATAGTCAGATGTGTATATTTTGGATTCTTTATTCGCAAATACTAGTATTTGTGAATGGGATTATTATTGTATGCCGCCAGTTTCCGTTTTTCATCTTTGTCCAATTTTATGATCAAAATGTGAGAGTAGACAGAATGATTAACGTAATCTGGCGCTTTTAGCTTTCTAATATGCAGTGGTCTATTGAAGTCGCAAAGAGTATAAAGCACTTACATCGTTGCTGTTTTAATAAGTTTCTAGGAACTAATTTTAACTTCTAAGAGCATTTTAGATTTAGAATGTTTTAATACAGCATTTTTGAGGATTTTTTATCCCACTAGTATCCCAATTTTCTTTATATTCGATTGAAGTGTCAAATTGAGCATACGTAGAGCTGTGGCAAACGACCTTAATGTGCTAAAACGACATAAATTAATATATTTAAAAAGCAAATTCCCTTGCATCTCACGAATAAGACAAAGGAGAGCTTCTCGCATTCACTGAGTTTACACGGATTCTGTTCTGTTGACCCCAAACGTCACAGTTTGAGAAGCATTTACAACACTTATTGATTACTCGACTACTTGAAGGGATCGCCACATTAAAGTGATTGCCGTTCAAATAATGATAGTCACGCGCCACGGTCGGTAACATATTGAATTATATATTTATATATATATTGATAAAAATACGATCTTTGTGGCATTTTGACGATTTCTTTTATTTAGTGAACATTTTAAATCAAAAAGATTAGTTAAATTGCTATGAAGGAATTTTGGTAATTTTATAAAATATTGTGACGCCCATTAATGTAGAACGGAATGTAAAAATAAGCTTACTTTCGGCACAAATCGTCGGTTAATAGAGGGATATATTATCAGTTCAGGTATAAGAATGAGCTCTAAAAAGGATGTCACCTATCATTGGAACAAGCTATTAGCTATTGGCGCTATATGGGATCAAGTCACATGGTATACATTTCCTTTTTGGAATTCGAATTCGGTTCCCACTTTCGACTTTAAATAAATTATACTGAGGGTTTAAAAGGATATCCTGTTTTCCGAATTTCTTTGTCTACGAGATATATGTTGAAAGGAAAATTGAGGAAAATTGAAAAACATAATGTGCTCTGTTCGATTTATGTATATAAATGAAATTAGGCGTTATTATTTCAAACATGATCATCAAACATGACGGTTAATATGAAAATTTGTCAATAATTTTCAGGTTTTTCTCTGCAAATCCATAATCGTTGTTTGTTGACAGCAATTGCAGAAGAGAAAAAAAAAACGTACAGGCCGTGTATAGTGGGCTGAAATGGCTCATTTATTAATTTTGCTCCTGTGAGAGTTCATAAACCAAAATAAACTTCGGAAAATTAAATACGATAGTGTTAATTTCCCACATTTAATATGTTTAGAATTTAATTGAATTTTACATCACTACTGTAGGCAAATAAACAGCTTCACAACTGTGCCTTTTCAATATTTCAAAACCGAATCCCTTAAAAATGAAATACCCTGCGTTATCAAGGGTTTAACAGTGGTGTTGATCCGGACACCACAACTAGGTAAAGACTTTCGTACTAGAAATCTGAGTATTGAATCGACATCCTTTTATATATCAAACCTGGGCAAAATCATATCAGACGAACTTACGAGAACGTTCTGTCATAAGAAATATATATTAGATCTCTTGTAAGAAGTGTAACCTACCGCATTCAAACTACAAATATTTAAATTATTTACATTAAGTCATCAAATTCCAAACTGCATTTTACGAATTAAAAGCTGTGCGATGTTCTAACAATGCGGTAACTAATCGCATCACAACACATCCATTAATATGCGCTTCGATAGCCTGGTGGTAAGCGGGGTAGAAGCCAAGTTCGATTCCTTAAAAATTAATATTAACTTTTACAATAATTATGACTTCAACAGCTAAAACTGATACATCCTGGATACTTTACTCATACTTCCGCAGTGAGATTGTATAAAGCCTAAGGAAAATGGAAAACGGGTCTCAACAAAATCCATCATTAACCATAGATGGCCACAGCTAACGCTACATTACGTAGGAATGTTAGCGGAATATATTCACCACCTATTTTGGGCGTAAAACTTTATATCCACAAAGTATTAAAGAGAGATGTCAAATAATTAAAAGATTCGCAAAATTACAGATTTGCGTGTCATTTTTATTGTCCAAGTGCGGGCATATATATGAATCATATTTTCAAAACATATCCAAAATGTGTCCTTCCCCCTATTGGGAAAAATTTCCTATTTAAAATAAATTACATACATATATAATGAAAGCAGTAAAGGGCCATTTAAGAAAATTAATGCAAAAAGTGTCTTTGCAGAAAGTTTTCTTGAGATAACTTTTATGGGAGACATTCGTAATAAGAAGACACATGCGAAAGGCACTTTCGAATAGAAAATGGATGAAACTTTTCCTATACATCCAAAAACCGTTCTCCATATGAAAAGAGACCTGCAAAGCATCTTTATAATAATTGGAGAACATTTTCGTAATAAATACATTTTCTTCATTTCTTTCTTCTTGATCGTTGTAAGAATCTGATTGGCTTGTTGAATGGGTTCGTTGTCTGATAATCAAGCTGAGCAGAATGGTGTGCTTTTCTATGACGTTATGGCACGTGATGTGCAATTCGGCCACAATTATTTATAACAAAATAAAATGACCACTTCTACAACAGATTAACTGGCTGCCGTACAATTTTTTTTGCTCCAAATCAACAGATTTGTCGGGTATATGATTTAAGTCAATTAATAATTATTATAATAATATTATATATGTATATGTATAATATAATTATTATAATAATTATTTTCCATGAGTTTTTGCAATTCGTTCATACTAAATAATGTTAAAAATAACACACATTCAACTAAGTTTGTTTCAGCTTGGGTGATAGAAATACAATGAAATAGATAATGCTATATTATCGAAAAAGAAATAAAATATGATTCGTTTTTTTGGTCCAGTTCCCATTTCAAAACTTTTGCAAAGCTTGCGCCCTTGCATAAACTTTATTACCAACTTTGGGTGATGAAAGCACATTTCAGCATCTTCCCACTCCTGGAAAAAAAGAAATATTGTATGTTTCTGCATCCTCCTTTCGACAAAATCCATACGCGGCAAAGTCAAACGTTGCTTGCGCTAAAACTTCAAGATCTCTCAAATTATTCGCAGTAAGGAAATAAAGTGAAATAATTTCGAAAGTAAAGTTTTTGTTTTCGTTCTGTTTCTACAAGCTTTTCCATAGATTCTCATTGTTTTGTTGAGATATTACAATACTTTTACTTTTGCTGTTAATGCTATTGTCTGCAAGGAACTTTGCATGAGTATGGATGAGTTAAAATAGCGTAACTTTTTCGCTGTAGTTTATTATTGTTTGCTGTAGTAAAGCGAGTGGAAAACGAAAATATTTACATCCTGTCATAGAGTTCTTTGAAGTGGGTGGTGGTCTTTCCTTTCGTGTTGATTTTCCGAGCTAGCTTTTGCGAAAAAAAATAACTACTGTGCGGTCGTACTTTTGCGATGATTTGACTTTTTAGAAAAAAATTTAATTAAATTAATCGGCGTTTCTCTGTTTCGAGACCACAGACAAATTACAAAATTTATTTAAATAACAGAACCTTGATATAAAAACTGCAAAATGAAAAAACACCCGCTCTATTTAATGATGTCACTTTACACTTTCGCGGGCGTTTATGCAAATTTTCTTTGTCGAGTGTTGGGCGCTCCGCTGAGAGGAATGGACTGGTTGTTGACACTGCTACTGCTCCTGGGTATTTTTGTGTTGTTGCCACCGTTGACGCTGTTGCTGCCGTTGTTTGCTTGCTGTTGTCCATACGGTGCTTTACCTAGTGGCCATTAAGGCAGGCAACAACGAACCACAACAACTATAACATTAGCAACGGAGCAATTGTGACGATATCAGCAGAAAAATCTAGTAAAATGCCAAATGAAACCGGAAAAATAACTGTCAGGTAAATAGACAAGAGTGATAAACGACTATCTCACCCAACAACGTCTCACGGAGTGAGTGAACGTATTGGCGAATGTTAAGTGAGCAAAGGAACGAACGATATAGTGCCGCTATGTCGGGGCCAGGAAACCAAACACCCACGACAACAGACTGACAGAAATTCAATGTTGCCCAGGTAAAGTTTCTATTATTATAAGGTTACTAAACGGAAATGAACCTTTTTACCGGTTTTGGTTTGTTGAAATTAGGTTTTAGAAGAGAAGAGAAGAAATCACTATTGTTTGTGTGTGTGCATTGGAAGGTAATGTTCATTTATTTCATTAGTTAAATAATGACAAAGTTTCATTTGTATTTTTAAATGTCATGGACGCAAAAAAAGGTGAAATATGCAGATAAGAGAAGGATTTCTATAAATTACAAATTTAAAAATTTTTAGGGTTGAACGGAATACGAATTTAATAACTTTTTACTGAAAACGATATTGATGGTAATATCTATTAAGCCAGGCGAATAAAAAAGTTTTCGATATTCAGCGCTTCTATTCCAATTCGCAGCATTAACTTTTGGTAGCATTTCAGAAATATGATCTTCCTAATAGAGCTTTGATCATCCTCTCCTGCGTCACCCCCCAAGCTCAATGTCGAAAAACAGCGATTGCGTTGGATAGGTATACAGCTCATAAAGCGTACGATACGTTCCAATGATTTGGCGGCAGACTGTTTTTATTTTTCCGTTAAATATTTTTCTTGAATCTCCCTTAACAATGATGGATCATATATTATACGAAGTATTTTTATACGGAAAATTCCTGCAACAGATTTCTTCTTTTATTCATAGTCAGGGATTTTGAGATATATTGTAAAGTATGGGCTTGTTCGGAAAGTTCGTTCGGTTAATTCGTTAGTTTTCATAACGTAGAACACTTCTTCCTTCAAACACTATCATAACTTCCTCCCACCCCTACTCTAAACTATTGACTATTGTTTACTTGTGTTCTCGTTCTAGCTGTGAGTGGTTACAGCGTTTAAAAAAAAAAGTTTTAAAAAGCAGAAAAATTAGCGAAAAAGAGCATTTTAGGCATATTATGCTGTAATATTTCCGAAAAGGAAAGGAACAGCTGCTGAAGCCAGCCGGAAAATAAAGTCTGTTTATGAAGAACACGTATCAAATGAAAGAAATGAAATGGTTTCAAAAGTTTTTCTACGGGCGACTTCTCCGTAACGGACGTTCCCAGATCAGGAGGACCAAAAAAATTGTTTCCGAGGAGGTGAGAGATTTAATATTGTAAGTCTCCGTGCAACTGTTAAGGAAATAGCTGAAATAATAAAAAGATCAGTCTCACGGAGTCATAAATGAGCTCGGATTTATATGCAATCTCGATGTGTGCGTACTTCACTTTCTCACCGAGGGATGTCAAACGAGTAGTCTTTTTTGAGCTTCTCTAAACAAATCACACGATTAATGCGGACTACTAAACGGCCGAGGCTCATCAATCGGGGAGACGTCATCTTTCATCATGACACAAAGCCTGTCCTCACAATGCCTTGCCGACCCGTCAGAAACTGTCAGAGCTTGGGTGCGAAGTTTTACCTCACCTAAGGCTAAGGCTGGTCGCTTCCGGACGATTACTATTCCCACCAAACACACAACAAGTCTTCCTGACTATTAATCATGTATTGGCCACTGTTTGCGCCGGATTGCCGCGATTCAACCACGATCGTTTGCGTTTGACATCGCCTTAAATGACCCAATTTCTAGCCGATATTTCTAGGTCGATTTTTTCGGATTTAGAAGCGTTTTTCAAATGGAAATTCGGTCTATGAGATTTTTTTGCTTTAATGCATGTAGCACTCATACATCCAGGTTATTTTTGCGTCCAGTCTTATTCGAGGATTGTGGAATGTTTAGCTCCATGGCAATCGAAATAGAATTTACACCACAACGGGACTCGACAATGTTCATTATTCTATAGACATTTTCGACAATTGGGCTTCCAGAGTGTTGTGCATCTTTATCATTAAAATTACCGCGGCGCAATCGACGAAATGAAAATTGCGTGTGATTGGTTGTTACAGTACCAGGACCATAAACACTATTCACATTTTCAGCCGTCTGACTTGAGTTTATCCCTTTATAGAAAACAAACTGTAAAATATGGCGCATTTTCCCTATTTATGATGAGTCCTCAAACAGTACTGGGTGCAGCAATCACACAACCATTTGATTAGTTTTTTATGTTATTTAATAAAACTAAAGTCTTAAACGGTTTTTGGAGCTGCGTTGTCTGCGCCAACATTTTTGTATATCTCAATTTTGACAAATTTTTAATCGAAGATTAAGTTCTGTTCAAAAATTAAAACTAGAATCGAAAATCCATAAGAAAATTTCACCCTAAAACAGAACCAAAATGTTTACAGTCCATTTGCATATTAAAGTCCAATTAATTTCAGGAATTCATAAATTTCAGGAGATTTATTCAAACATTTAACATTTAACATTTAGAGATTTCAGACTTTATGAATTGAAGAAGCTACTTTGATGGTTAGCCCAGTCTATTGTTCAATTTTATTATACATATTTATTTAGTTGTTCTAAAACAATTTAAAACTTTAAGGTGGCAATAATTTGTCAAGCTAAAGAATATCACTTTCTCTAAACAAACTTGTTCTGCGGCTGAACAAGAAAGATATCGTCCTCATTGATGCCGTAGTTTAGCAGTTTGTTCAACATTTAAAGTGTATCTGGTAAATTTTACTCGTAGTGTTTGCTTTAAAACTGTTTCTTTGGGCAAATTTGTTTGCTCTTTTGTTTTTATTTGTATTTTTTTAACAATTTGGCTGCTGTCCAAAAATTTGGCGAAATAATACTAAAAGAGCTAAAGAGCGAGCACTACATTAGTGACACCTTTCGACGACGAAGGTTATCAATGCCAGCAACAATACGACCTCTAATTTTTTTTCTTTTTTGTAAATAAATTGAGTGCACAGAGATATACTTGGGCAGGCAAAAGAATATGAAGGGAATAGAGCAACAACATCGGCAATGACATAGAAAACGGCATAGACATTAATTTGAATTTTATCATTTTTCGTAGGTTGTTTGGTTTGAGTGCTTAATATGAACTTAAACTATTGTTTCCAGGGAGGCGTTGTTCATTTTGAAATTCTTGAGATGGTTTGACGAGGATTAAATGAATAAATAATTTTTGTACAGTGGCCGAAAAGTAATTAGATTTGCTTTGAATTTAAATGCGATGAATCATAGTTTAAAGAATGCTCTAGTTTAAAGAATTTCACTCAGATGCTGAGCAAAATATGATAGATAAACACATTACCCCAATAGATAGATAAGCACATTACCTCAAGTGGCTAGCTAGGAAAATATTTTTCATAAAATTTGTCTTTTAGATTCAAAACTGTAATAAGGAAAAGGTATTGACATAATAAGCGAACATTTTTTCAGTATTTGAATAAAAATTTTCAACGAAAAATATTCGATTCAGAGTACAAATTTTGAATACAAAAATCGCAGGTCTATATATAACATAGGTCTATATATAACATTGTTTAGTTCTAGAGTAAGAGTTTAATAGCTCATTATAATTTATGATAAAAGGTTTTTTTTTTAATTGCATATTATAAATTCTGGCTATTAAATTTTTCAGTAAAAATTTGAACTTTACTCGTATTTATTGATTGAATAAAAATATCTGAATATATTTTTGGAACTAAGCAATATATTCCATATAAAATGTTTGTTTTGTATCATAATTCTGTTTCTTTATAAACATTTGTTGCTTAGCAGCTTTGTGAAATTGCCTATTACAAAATTGTTAATCAGTATCTAATGGTGATTTCTTTTCTGAAAAATCTTGCCCCGTCAAGGTGTAAATCTTTAAAAATGTTAGCATTGCAATTTGTTGTATAGAAAAGAACACGAAATGAAAGTTATGGAAATAGATCGCTCTTCAACGGTAACATTTTCAGAAAATCTCAGCGCAGAGTGACGCGTTTAATAAAGTCAATAACAACAGTGAATTTTTTGGCACTTTCTACCAGAATACACAATAAGTAAAATGTTCTTAAAGACTTTCCGGTCAAGATTACACTTTATCGAGGGAAAAAATGCCCATGGAGTCCTACGGAGCTGAAGACGATACTTTTGACCCACTTTTTCCATCCAAGTACGGTGACTCAAATTAAATCCAGAAGGAGTCAAAATTTTGTTAGAAATTTTTAACCCCATTTTAGGAATACGTTTGTACCAAAAAAATTAAAGTTCGCAAAAACAAGTTATATTTTTTCAAATTTGAAATTTAGAGAAAGTTAAAAAAACATCTTTTTTACCTTTTGAACTCGTTATACGTTTTTTACATAAAAAAGAAAAATTAAGCAAAAAAAAAAAGGATTTTTTAAGCTTCTGATTTTGAAATAAATATTTTTTTTTCAAGTTTTAGTGCATTTGTGATAAATTTTTCCAAATAATACAGAAAATATAAACAAAATATGTGCTTAGTTCCTATTTGTCTATGAAATTAAAAAAAATAAATTTTTAAAAAGTTGGAAGAAAATTGTTTTAACAAAAATTTAGAAGAGTAAAAAAAATATGTTATTTTTCAAAACAAAAAAAAAGTATCAAACCAAATTTGCGCGACAGACGATTTTTTGAAGTCGGATATTTTTTAGATAAATTGTCTTTTTTTTCTTTCATTTTGGAAAGAATTTGGAAATTTATTTAGAACACTTTTTGTTGTTTAATTATAATAATAAAGGGGCGAAACATCAGTGAATGTTAACGTTAATCGAAGTTCATGATTGCGTTTGAATAAAGTGTCCTTTAAACCAATTCATGAAATCGAATCAATTGTTCAATTGAATGTATCTGTTGCCTTTACTACGTCATATTGATCTTATTCATCTTAGGAAGTAGAAGTTCAACTTGAAAAAGCAGTTATTATGTATCTACTTATCACGAAGAAGCAACAACTTTTTTGAACAATTGGTTCGATTGCATTATAAACAGTTCAAATACTGGCAATTGAAAACATTGCAATGAATATGAATTCCTTGTTATTTCAAGCTGCTACAATTAAATTTCAATGGCACTGACACTGATAGAGAATTTTTTCTTTTACTTTCAATATTTGAAGCTAAATGCTTCTATTGAAAAATATCATTTCGTACTCCAGGGAAATTCGGTTACAGAGGTTTATACCTTAGGAATCCAATATGTAAGTTGATACAGAAACTTTTCCCAAAGTTCGCTTCCACCTTTTCGCAATGTTGGTTATTTTTGCAGAGTTTCATATTTCTTTAGAAAATTGTTTAAAAATTTGTATATTACAATGTGTTCAATATCTCATTCAATTTTATATTATGAAAATCTCGCAGCATTCAATGTTATCTCTTAAATTATTGTGCAATTTGCTCATGCAAATAGCTCGGTCAATGTTTAAAAGAATAGTATGAAATATTATTATGATTGCTAAGGAGAAACGTTGATTTTAGAAACGTTGCAGTAGCAAGGCCAATATGAGTTATAACATACTTAATTTGTAACATTTAATGTGTATGGCTATTATTAAAAAAGTTTAGCACTCTGCAGCAATGTACTATTATGGAGCCTTTTCTTAATAATCGACCCACTGTTAAACTATGCATCATGATAGCGTTGAATTGTTCACATGTGTGTGTGTGTAAATGATACATGAGCCAAGATTTAAGGTACAGCAACACACAATCATTGGAAACCGCATGCAAAACATTTGTATGGAAATTTATGTAAAAGCTTTAGCAAAAAGGTCTGCAAGTTTATATATCGTTTTGAATTTGTTACAACTCTTGAGTACACTTCTGTTTATGTCTGCTACACACACTGTGAACGTCCATTAGTTTAATGTGCACGAGAGAATGTTCCTCCCTCCGCAGAAAAGGATAACATCCAAAAAGGTGTCATTGAATTAAAAAAAAAAAGAATGCTTAAATGTTTTCATGGTTCCAAGAAACTACAAACGCTTGTACGTTAGAACAAATTGGCCTATTCCAAATGTAGAGCAGAACGCATAAAGCTTTATTATGGGGCCTAATCCATATATGGGCCCGCACTTTCCAATCCGAATCAAATTGTTTGTGTGTGCATTAAGACGTGAGTGAATATTTCTTCGTTTGATTTGAAATGTTAAGATTAAGTTTCAGCCATAGTTTTAATTTTGCTGCCTATAGTTTTCCTTTTGTGTTTTTTTTTTCTTTTTCTTTGGTTTCACAATCTATCTATTTTTCTTCGGCGCTGTCAGTCCATTCATTTTTTCAACGCTGTTGGGGCTTCACTGTAGTTGAACGTTTCAAGGACATGGTTTCATGTTAATGTTTGGAATTTAGAAAAAAAAACACCATTGTTTCTCTAACGAGAAAAAATATCTGAAAACATCATCTATATTTAACATTTACAAGACTTTGCAAAATTTATGTGTTTGCAAAAAACATTCTTTGGTATGAATGGGAAATGGATGAATTTAATGTACGTATGTTAGCTCGCCCACACTCTTCTCCTTCCATCCTTCCACGTTACATGCAGATGTGGCGTAATGAGTTTGGCTTTGAAGGAATTTAAATGAAAACGAATGAACTATTTCTAAATCTCTGTGTACCATATTGTATGAAATTTAAGGAAATTTAAATCTTCATTTAATAAATAAAAACACGGTGTTAATTTCTACAAAATAGTAAATTTAGTATTTTCTACAATTTATATCAATTCTCCAGTACTTTTTTAAAATTATTTATTATGTTGAGTAACATATTATCTCTTCCAGGTTAAAAAGAATCCTAATCCTAATATAATTTGCAAATCTCTTCAGCACGTCACATTTTTAAGAAAGTTGTAGCTCAACTTGCGTAAATTACAACTGGAGCTTTTCTTGGTCTGCAGAAATTTCCTTCGCCGATATTTCGATATGAATTTCTGCACAATTTTAAGCAAATTTTATTTGGAGAATTTGATAATGAACATGCAAAAGAAAGCGTCTAAGGTACTGAGTATGTTTTGGCCTAGTGTGTTTCATGGATTTTTAAGTCGATTGAGTGATGTCCGTCTTGCTGACTGGTAGACACGATGACTGTCGCACATCTTTTTAAAACTTCTTAAAACTTTGCGCAGCCCAATATTTTGTCAGATCGTAGCCGGGGATTATAAATGGACTATATCTGGCCACCTCTTCTAGTGCCCCCTATACAAATTGACTAATTTTCCGAAATTATAGAAAATTACCGATTTGACTCATGTGTTCCTAGATTCATATCTTGTATACAATTACACTAAATTCAGTTACATTTGGTACATAACAAGGGCTTGATTAGATAGTGTCTGAAAATCGAAATGGACAGCAGTGTCCCGGCTTTTCTGGTACTTCCCATACAAATTTGCCTATTTTCCGATATGTAATTTTTTCCCTGTAACCCATAATTCGTAGCCTACAATAACTAACAATTTTGTCCATTGTATTGGTTTATAGTATTTGGCAAAATTTGAGAAAAATCGAACAAATAATCACACCTCTTTCGGTACCTCCCATACAAATGATCGATTTAAGCCATAAGTTCTTAGCTTCATATCTTTCAAGTTGTTGCAGCGTGGTGTAGTGTAGACTGTACTAGCTCCGATTTTCGTCAATACCGTTGCATTAAACGAATGCTTGGTAAAATGTGAAAAATCTACAGGAGAACCCTGCTATTTTTGGTACAACCCATACAAATGATCTAATTTAACCATGTAATTCTCTATTCATGTCTTTCATTCAACTTTTGCTAAAGCCAATGCAAAACGATCTTGATTGAAAGTAGATGTAAGCAAGTGTACATAACTGAAATTCATGTTTCGAAACATTTCTGGAATATACATAGTCCTGCCATATGTTCTGTTACACAATTCCAACGCTTATCGTTCAAAACTTCTTGCGGGAATAGAACCGTTAACTTTTTTTTCAGAACACATGCACTGATTAGTGAAGAATACTAGTCAGTTTGGTTTCAGTTTGCAATTTATTAACATGGATTGGGGCGTTAAAGAGAATCGAGTCGGCGTAATAGCGCTGCATAAGTGCGGAAAGAGTGCTGGCCAAATTTTCGAGTTGCTAAAACCACTCGGAATATCAAGAATGTTCGTTTGTCGTGCTATTGCTCGCTTCGGCGAATTGTCTGTAGTAGAAGACAGGCCAAAAAGTGGTCGACCGCGCGTTGTCCGTACGAGTGCGGTAGTAAAGGCAGTGCGTGAAAGAATTCGGAGAAATCCCCTTAGAAAGCAGAAAATCATGGCCAAATGGCCACACCGTATGAAAGCTTGTGTTAAAGCAAAAGGCGGCCATTTCGAGTGAATACAATTTTTTTTAATAACCAATCTTGTCTTCTAATAAATGAAATAATTTTGAATACAATATGAATATTGTTTTTTTTTTTTATCGCGTTTTATATTTGTAACAGAACATATGGCAGGACGAGGTTTTATTATATATCATTGTTTCAAATTATGATTTTTGTTTTATAGGGTTTTATAGGGATTTTTCTATACTCCTTTTTTTATATTTGTTGAAAATATTATTTGAATAACAAGTTGTATGTAAGCCTTAAGGCAATGAGAATACGTACAAACGTTTTTTGAAATTTCGAGCAAATATGAAACAAAATCATTGAATGCTATTTGACATTTGACCAAATGAAAATATAATATTTCATATTCATATTCGATTTAAATATCAGCTTCCATTATTTTTATGGTCGAAGTCAAGGCAAAGTTGACTGTTCATTTTGTTTATCGCGGAATTGTGGACGAGGAATTTTTGCCTAAAGTTCAGACAGCAAATAAAGAACATGATGTAAGCATTATGCGCGGTTCAAGAGAGCAAATTTCTCGAAAAAGGATAGATTTGTAGGGAAAATGTAGTTTTCCCTTTAGGCAAAAAAAAAAAATATACATATATACATATATGTACATATATATATCTTTATATATATAATTCTACTGTACGGGCGTTGTCAGTGAACTCCTCCTAAACGGCTGGACCGCTTTGCATAAATTTTTGTATATGCGTCTGGGTGGTGCCCGGGATGGTTTAGATTTACAATTCGGTCCAATTGGACAAAGGGGCGTGGTAACTCCCATACAAACAAAAAATTAAAAACCAATTATTTGTGCTCCTGCTTACGGTATTTGAACAAAATTTGGTGCGTAGGTTTGGTGTACATATCTTAAGTGCTTCTGCAAATATGGCCGGGATTGGACAATGGGGCGTGGTATTTCCCATACAAACCATAAATTAAATATCCAATATTTCTGCTCCTGTTTACGGCATTTGAACAAAACTTGGTACATCGGTTTGGTGTACATATCTTAAGTGCTGCTGCAAATATGGGCGGGATTGGACAATGGAGAGTGGTACCTCCTATACAAACCACAAATTAAAAAGCAATTATTTCTGCTCCTGCTAACGGTATTTAAACAGAATTTTGTTTAACATTGAAACATTTCCAATAAAAATAAAATTTGAAGGCAAAGCAACGTTTGCCGGTCGGCTATATATATATATATATATATATATATTTATTTGTTATAACATAAATATTTTAAATTCATATATTGAACATTATGCATGTCCCAAATACTTAGAATATTTTGAGTATTTTCAGAATGAACAATACTGTGAATGCCGTAGTTGGTTTGGATACTTCGGATATTTTGGACCTCTTGATTTTGTTGGTATTTTGGATATCTCAAAATTGTTACAGCTTTCAGAATATTCAATTGTTTGGGTTAAATATTTTGACGAATTTTATTATTTATATTTCATTTCATTTATTGAAGTCTTGTCTTTAAAGTCTTGTAATTTAAAGCCCTTTGCCCAATATTAAGCTAATTACAAAATGCATAAAATAAATACTACTGGAATTGAACAAAAACAAAATATAACTTAGAATATAACATCAAATTAACTAGTAACTATTTACCTATAATGCGTATGTGGAATATCTAGTACATTTAGTATTTTCCATGTTTTCAGTACTACTCTTTTCCAGTATTTTACCTGTTTTGATTTTTCTTTTGAAATGTTGGTATTTTGAACATATGGAATTTTTTCCAATTTGCAGATTATTTTGCGTTTTTTTAATATTTTTTGGTTATTTACATTCTGTTTCTAATACTGCAAAATGACTAAGACTAAAACTGTTAGAATCCATTATAAATAAAGTCAACCTAATCACTTACGTTATGAATATCTTATGTTAATTTTTTTCATAGTGACCTTGAAGACTCAGTAATTCTCTGCATTTGCAAAAATCTTAAGAAAATAATGGAAATTTATCACGAACATCATTTTCCCGTTTCCTCATGCCTCTGCCAAGAAAATATGGGTTATTTTTTGTAAGTGATTTCAACTGTTTCTCCGCTATATCATCTTTTTTGAGCATCAACACAATTTAATACTTCACATACATGCATGTGCAATTACTCACACAATTTAACCCATTTCAGTATACGTTTTCATCTCTCTCTCTCCCGCTCTCTGTCCTTTTGCAATGGTAATGTGATAATTATAATAGCAGCGCCAGCTACGCAATTCTCGCGGTGGCGATAATGTTGCCGGGTAATATTGATGGTGGGCTTTTCTCCTCAAAAGTGCGAGTAATGAAAAACGCGGCGTTATTGCTTCACCGAAGAATTATTTTTTTGCACATTCATGCAATTTACCACGTCATTCATACGCGCTTAATACCCATTGCAGTAGAGATGGTACTGATGTTCGTATGGTGAAGGAGTCCAGTTGTATTTATGGCTACAATTTTCCACTTGCCACAAAAAGCTGCTAGAAGCCAAGCAGTGCAAAGAGGATGAACAGTAACAATTGTAATCTTTGATGCAAATAGAGAAAAACAGCAGGAAACTATTTGCAAATGGTTTTATTTCCGCTGAGAGTTGATTCCTAACTTTCCTCTTTCATTTTTTCTCGTACACTGTTACTTTGTCATATATTGTAATTGTAGTTGAGTCAAAATAAACAAAATGTTAAATCCATTTGATGATTTATAAATAATTAAACCAAAAAATACTAGAAATTCATGTGTAAACAATTTGTGTCCGTTCCGTCCTCTCTATCTTTCGGTTTCATAATGTCATAAGTGGTGAATTTATATGAACTGATGGCTTTTATGTCTAAATATAAAACGCTCGACTAAATATGATTTTTGAGATTTAGAATTGGGGGTGGTCTTTGATATTTTCTAAATATAACATTTTAAAATTCAGCACCGTGATACTCTTGCTTGCTGTTAGGGATATATTTTAACAGAACTTCATGAGTTTTGTGTGAATGCGTCAAGATCAAATGATTGCAGTTAATTAGGCAAACAATGATCCCATTCCATTTTTATCAGATTCTACATACATACATAAATATGTACTAAAAACATACTAAATATATAGAAAATATAATGGAATTTATTAAAAATCTTCGAATTGCCGAATATATTGAAAACGTTAGATGTTTTTTTAAACTGAGACGTTAAGTTGTAGCGTAATGCACAAAAGCTTTGGAATACACGTTCTTAATGTCGGTGTTAAACTTAACTCTGTAATTTCTATCTCTCTCTCTCCATAAACAAAAATCTGAGAAAAAAATAATGGAAAACAACGAATGTATCTTTGACAGAGTTTTCGCCTCCAAAATACATGTCATCATGAATGGGGTATGATTGTATTGTTATATCGCTTGTAACATCTGGAAATATTTATCTAAAGTAAACATATTCTTCATTGCCGTAAAAATCTATGTATAAGCATTTACTATGATATAAGCATTTACCTCTGTCTGCAGGTCTGTTGAAAGCAGTATAGGGGTCGCAACGTTTGTGCTAAGGAACCGACTTTTGGGATGTAAATATTTTACATTCATATGCAGCTTAAATTCGAAATTGATCAAAATTAACCCAATAGGAAAACACTTTCCCAAATAAGAATTGAACCCTCTCTAGAAAAAACGGAATTTTTCAATTTTGTTTTCAAGCAATTTTACAATTTTCTTGTTAATTAAAAGTAATAAAGGGTGGCGCACAAATTGTGTTACGGTGTAAGAGTAACTGTAAATGGGAACCAACAAAATGGATCAACGGCACACATGGCCGGACCGGTTATGGTGGAGGACCGGTTAGGTGGCCCCTAAGGTCACCTGACCTGACTCCACCAGACTTGGTTTTATGGGGTTTTGTTAAGCAAGATGTGTATAAAACGAAACCAAGGAATTTGTCTCATCGATCCTGAATGAATAATTTTCTGATCAGGTGTCGTATATGCGTGAATGAGTTGTCTAGAATAAAATCGAATATTCTATACAATAAAGAAAATAAATGAAATACATAGAATAAAAAAAAGTTATTTGAATTTCTTATTGAGATGTTTCTTTTTAGATGCTGGAAAGAATCTTCCTAACTCATATAATCTTTTTGTAGACCAACCTAATAGTGAACATGGTAAGTGGTATTGTAGTCTGTGGATAGTGGGTAGCCCAAGTGGTCGAAATCGGACCAGTAGGGGGGGTGGGGGAACGTAGCCTTAAAAATACTTAACCTATCTTTGACATAGAGTTTATTTTTTCCACACACCATTGGAAAAATTATTGGAAAAATACTGCAGAAATGCTTTTACTGGAAAATTTGCAAAGCTGACGCCCATGCAGAAGAAATAATTTCTTACATAAAACATGGAAATATCTGATTGTTCGGAAAGTTCTTTTGGTTTTTAAAGACATTTATATTTAAGAAATCAATTATTTTAATCTATTACATAATCTCCCCTTTTTAATAACTTCTTCTCACCTCTCTGAGAGCTTTTAATTCCTCTCTCATAAAACTCGCTTGGTTTTTCTAAAAAAGTGATCAATTCAATTTTTCACTTCCTCGTTGTTATAGAAATTCAAGTCCTTAAAGTGGTTGCTCAGACTGCGAAATAGATGATAGTCGGACGGGGCGAGGTCAGGGAAGTACGGTGGGTGAAGTTAAACTACCCACCCAAGCTATCCACCCGCAAGGCAGTGTGAGGCCTGGGTGAGACAGTGAGGTATCCACACATCGAGACTGCCCATAAATCCGATCACTTTTGTGACCCCCTGAACGGCTGAGACTGATTTTTTTTTTTATTATTTCAGCTATTTTCCTAACTGTTGCACGGTGATTAACAATAATAAAATCTCTCACCTCCTCGGAAACAATTTCTTTTGGTCATCCTGATCTGGGAGCGTCTGTTACGAAGAAGTCGCCCGTAGAAAATCGTTTAAACCATTTCTAGCAAGTTCTTTCATTTAGTCCGTTTTCTTAAATAATAAACAGACTTTATTTTTCGGTTGGCTTCAGCAGTCGTTTTTTCTCTTCAAAAATAATAATACAGCATAATATGCCTAAAATGTTCTTTTTCGCTCATTTTTTCCACTTTCTAAAACTTTTTTTTAAAACGCTATAACCACTCACAGCTGGGACGAGAACACAAGTAAACAGTAGTAAACAGTCTAGAGAAGGGGAGGGAGGAAGTTATGATAGCGTTTAAAGGAACTTTACGTCATGGTAATGACGTATGGTGAAGTAACGAATTAACCGAAAAAACTTTCCGAACAACCCAATATAACTGGTTACAATAGGCAGGAATAAACCGAAAATGAAAAATACGATAAAGAAACGGTATAAACCTAAAACGTTAAATTAAATTGTCTGAAATATGAAAGTATTGTGGACTCGTAACAAACACACTGTTTGAATATTGTGAGGAATCTGGTTCCAAGGACGAATTGCGCTTACGAAGAAAAAGTTTTCAGATAGTGACGTATTATAGCTAATTTCTATGAGCTGGCGATCACTTGGGGATCAAGTCTCCTTATTTTTAAAAGATGTTCAAAAGAAACGGCATATGTTGAATTTGCAAAGCTTAAAACATGTTCACGACAATGTAGTCCAAATTTATATCTAGCGGCATTGTTGAAAGTCACTTTTAATTTCCCGAACAATTCAGTGCCATAACTAGAAAAAAGTTCAGATGGATAAGTGAGCTTTGACACCTTTTTGTTATCAACAATCTAATGCAAAATGGGGTAACTGGCATATAAATTTTACAAGGATGCATTTTTAGTACCGATGGCAATTGCGACGTGGTTTCTCCAGTTTAGTTTATTATTAAAAACAATGATCAAATTTTTAGGATTTGTAACGATTTCTATTACAGTGTATGGAAATACGTTTTTGCATATCGGTCCGGCCTGTACACTTGTTGTACATCGATGTGTTTTGGATAAGTTATAGTTTAACTACCCATTTTAAATACTCAGAGAATTTAAGACATTCAAAATATTTTCAATAAAATCAAATATATAGTTGGGATTGAAAATACATAAGAATAAGAAAAGAACTGGAATAACAATCCCAAATATTAAATACACCAAAATGTTGAATATGATATTTTTTGTAGGAGCAATAGAGGATATTTGGTCACCGAAACACAGATTGTGCCATAAACATGGTTCCGGAAGACGAAGCGAAGAAATCGCGCCGAAAAACGATGATGGCATAGATTGTCCACCGACATTAAAGACCGGTGGCGACGACTTGATATTGGGCATATATCAGATCTTGAAACGGTTTAACGAATGCACGGTCTATTGTCTATTATAGAGAAGTCATACTTATGGAGATGGTAGTAGGAGAAGCTACAGTGAACAGTTTTGAAATATTCCTTAATGAAGGCCACATTCTTTATCGTTCTTACACACGAGATATTACTGAAATGGGGAGGAGTAAGCAAAGGTGGGTCTGGCAATAATGAATAGTCTACTGGTTTGGAGGGCTACGAATACTGTGATAACTAGAACATTGGAGCGGTTTTTGATACTTTATCGGACAGTGGTTCTATCTGTTTTGTTGTGATCCTATCACTTCTTGTTGCAGCAGAATAAATAAAGAGCATAAAAGGCGGAAGGACACTCGAAATGAGAGAGGATATCCGACGGCTTTAGTTGACGTTTTTCTTTGAATGTTTCGTTTTGAGCACTGTTAAAGCTCTATTTTTTTACGAAATTAAAAAAATATACCGTATTACAATATGCTTTGAGAGACTAGAAAATTTGTATTATTCAAGAAAGTTCAATAACATAATAGCTATACAAAAATTTAGTTGTACAACATTTACATTTCAGTAGAATTTGCAGTTTTCACGAGTATATGACAAATTTAGAATTAATTTCCCAGTTTGGGCGCATTGTAGAGAGGATTCTTCCTCACCATAAAAAAAATTCATGTTCAAAAAATCACTGCTTTTCACTTTCGGCAAAATTTTTTTCACAAATAGCTCTTTGGCAATAAGATGTTAAAATTTCAGATTGTCTTTGCAGGAACAGGACTGTAAATGCAGGAACAAAGACAATTAGAATGAAAACAACAAAAATTGATAATGAAAAATATTTTTTTTTTTAATTTTTTCGACCGTTACAAAATTTAGGATACACTATACTGGTAAAGTGCACCCTTAAATCTAGTCCTTGGATATCTAGCGTGATCAAAAGTTCCACATTTTTACTGACCGACGAATTTCAAAAAAGTTAGAATGTCTGTCCTAAATTTTGATGTGTTGTTTAAATCCTTCTCCAAATAATTTCGTAAAATACACTTTCATAATGAATTTTCGTCAAAAAATATTCTAAATGAGAGAGGGTTATCCATTTTTTGGTTTCAAAAATAAAGCTAAATAAAACATACAAAAAACTTTTGCGGTTCCTCCAACATCATTTTCGAAAAATACGGCCTAATGACATCTCTCCATAATGCGCACCAGTCACTTTTACCGGATACAATGGCTTTTTCACAATCACTACTGGGTACTCCGAGCCCCATATGCGACAATTTCGCTTGTTGTTCGTAGCTTTCATTCATGCCTCGAATTAAAACTCTTTTGTCTTTTCGAACCGCCTACGCGTAGCCGCCAATAATCACTAATAAGGAGTACTGCAAATGAGATTCTTGGCAATAACTCAGTTATAAATTCGATGCGGTGTAGAAAATTTACTAAAAAAAAGTTCTTCCAATTGTGAGAACTAATTACTTTAAAACTGTATTTGCTGTTGTCATTTCTTAGTGTTTAATCTTTCGTTTTAGCTAAGCTTTCTTAAGAATCCTCTTAAATATCCCTGGCACGTTTCGGTGTGGTCGTTAACAGGTTTGAGGAGATTGCAAGAGAATGGACGAATGAACCTTCTTTGGTGGTTATTGCAAAATGACTTGGAGACACTTTGAGAGTAAATTAAATTGAAATTTATTCATTTTTCGCAGTTTATGATTCTTTATGTTCTAAGATCAAATGGAAAATTTTATGGTTTTTGCTTGATGTTAAAGGCAGAGCCTTAACATCGTCATAAGTACATAAAAGAATAACCGAAATATTGAATACAAAATTTGACGTTTTGGACAATTTGAAACTTCCATATGACAATAAAAATATCCACAAATAAATGAGGGTAAAACTACTATACACATGAAATTACTAGGAATTGCAACCATTCAATCACACAATCACACCGCAAATCCTCTGTTATACTGTGTGTTAAGCATCTACATTTCTTGAGAGGATTTCTTATGACTTATGTTACTCCACATTTCAATACTGGCAAGGTTTTATCGTCCGCTTTGTGTCGAAGTGTTGAAATGGGAAAAGTTCATATCAAATTCTCTGGTGCTATAAATATTGTATTGTGTTTATCATTTGATTTACCATCGTCCCCACTTTCCAGTCTTTGTGGGCCAATTGTAACAAATGCATTTGAAGCTATGGTTCAAGATATTTCCTATTATCCATATTTTTTTGTTGTGGATGTGGGTATAGGCACATACTGCTGTCACACATATCTACATGCATATCTGAGTATATTTTCTGTACGTTAATGGCCACAAATATATTATCTTTCGTATGGGCAAACACACATACAAACATATATTTTGGGTACACATATAGGATATATAATATCAAGATATGGTATCTTGATGTATTTATATATTGTTGTGAAATGATTACTGTGTATTTGTATGGATATTCTAACAGTTCTTTATTATTTTCCGTAGTTTTGTCCTCCCTCCAACAATTCGCCCTGTCATTATTCCTTAAGACACATTTGACCTTAGATTTTTTATATTTTTATTCATTTATTAGCAAATGCTTCAATGGTCTGCCTTCTCCATTTGCCGCTTTCGTTCGTCCTTGTTTTCCTCATCTACGTCTATCCGCCACTGTCATTCGTGACAATATGGCACGATGACTGTTGCTTGTGCTGGCTGCTTCCTCCACACTTAGTTTGCTTCGTGGGGTACCTCCTATTTAGCGTTGATTTTTTCCGTTTCCTCGGTAGTTATTTAATTTGAAAATTTTCAAATTGTGAACTATTATATGTTGAAAGGATGAGGAAGGCAGCAGAAAAGGTGATAAAGGCCATGCTAGTGATGACGTACCTGTTACATACGAGTATAAGAGTCTTTTTGTAATTTGTTCAATAGAAGCTGAAGTGGAATCAGAAATAAATTTAGTATTTTCAGCAGACTGCCTGAGATTTGAGTAGCGTTGATTTTGAAATTTTTTCGTTGAATTGAAATATTTCTATTAAACTTCATTTTCTAGCTTATTTGATGAAATTTAGCGCGGATTTTTTATATTCAACAATAAGAATCAGAGCCAATGTTTAGAGTTAAACAAGTATGATAAGATAATAAGGGTTATCGTTTTTCCTATAGTGTTTGTTTAGGTATTGCCTATTGAATCGTGTTGATGCCACATTTTACAACTTATGCTAAGAACAACATACATAAAAGTAAACTTGAAAATATCATACACAGTTTATTTGAAAATAAAAAATTGTTGGTCAGTTCTGATCATCTGCGTGTGTGGGGTTATTTGGATCATTGATGATAATGCGTATTAGACCGGGTCACGAAAAAAAAAATTCCCAAAGTCGGCACGAAATATAAAGGATAATCTCGAGACAATTTAAAAAAAATTTTTTTTAACCCATTCCGAACCCGTGAAAAACAGCCAAAATCGATTTTTATCGTAGTTTGTTTGTGGCTCGATGAGACATCTTTGTGTAGGTATTGACGAATGCTATATTTGTCCCATAGATGTCGCTGACGTACAACATCATTTTGTAATGAAGGTTTCATTAACGCAGTTTCTACCCCTAAAATTTAAAAATATTTTATTTTTGGATTAAATCCCTTTCAAAACCAAGAATATTTTGCTGTGGAAGTATACGGTTTTATTCAAAAACAAAAAAGTTACGTAGGAAAACATTTATTTACAGCATTAATATAAATATTTTTTCATTATTACCGCAAATTATTGCGTAAAAATTTACCGCTAGCGAAAAAAATTTTAATTACAAGAATGGGGAATTCTCATTTAAATTGTACATAGTTCAATTTTCATATAAAATTAATTTCCTTTAGGCAATTTTCTTTCGGTAATTATCTTTCTGTAATCATCTTTAATAATTTCACAGAATACTATTGTATAATTTTTACAGAAGCATTTTCATCGAATTTGCCAAAAAATAATTTCTACCAAATTCCTCTTTGGTAATTTTTACTTATTTCAAAAATATACATTTTTTAAATTCTCTTGATTAATATTATAATATTTACTAAATTCGATTAATTTTTTGTAAAATTTCCCGTAACTAATGTTTTTTAAGTTTCGTGTAGACATTTTCGAAAAAAATCGCGTACGCAATTTTTAGAGAAACATTTCCACAAGTAATTTCCACCAAATTTCCAGTAGGTAATTTTTACTTATTTCTAAAATAATTTTTTTTTAATTTCTTTATATAATACTTGCTAAATCTCCCTAGGTAATTCTCACAAAAATTAATTTTGTTTCGAAAAATTTCCTTTGCTTAATTTTTACAAAATTTTCTTTACGCAATTTTAACAAAATTTTCTTTGTTATCAAAAAATTTTATTTAGCTTGTTTTCCGCAAATTGTCTTTATATAACATTCACAGGGTTCACAATATTTTCTCTATTTCCGTCAAATTTCATTTACGCTGTTAAAAAAAAAAAGTTCACAAAATTTCCTTTAGGCAATTTTTCACAAAATTTCCTTTAAGTCATTTTTCCTAAAATTTCCTTTAGGTAATTTTTCTCAAAATTTCCTTTAGGTAATTTTTCACAAAATTTTTTTTACGTAATTTTTCACAAAATTTCCTTTACGTTATTTTTCACAAAATTTCCTTTACGTAATTTTTCACAAAATTTCCTTTAGGTAATTTTTCACAAAATTTCCTTTAGGTAATTTTTCACAAAATTTCCTTTAAGTCATTTTTCCTAAAATTTCCTTTAGGTAATTTCTCACAAAATTTCCTTTAGGTAATTTCTCACAAAATTTCCTTTAGGCAATTTTTCGCAAAATTTCCTTTAAGTAATTTTTCATAAAATTTCTTTTAGGTCATTTTTTATTAAATTTCCTTTAGGTAATTTTTCATAAAATTTCCGTTAGGTAATTTAGGTAATTTTTCATAAAATTTCCTTTAGGTAATTTTTCATAAATTTTCCTTTAGGTAATTATTCATAAAATTTCCTTTGGGTAATTTTTCATAAAATTTCCTTTATGTAATTTTTCATAAAATTTCCTTTATGTAATTTTTCACAAAATTTCCTTTCAGTAATTTTTCATAAAATTTCTTTTAGGTAATTTTTCATAAAATTTCCTTTAGGTAATTTTTCATAAAA